>JAODAL010053582.1:0-25189 GCA_025379985.1 Phyllomedusa bahiana
TAAGCAATTTTTTTCAGGAAACTGCTTCTTCCATCACATTTGCCTAAGAATTTATTTTACTCCTGGTAATTGTAGTAAAATCGGCGTCTATGCTGGAACTACAACTCCCAGCATGCTATGATAGGGGAGAAGGGTAGGAGCTGTAGGCCTGGTTTACATCTGCATCGGAGGTCCCCTTCCATTGGGGGGGAGGGGGGATCAGAAAAGGTTCCCAAACCCACAGTGATACTCTACTGGGCCCCTTTACAAAACCGGGTTTTCCCTAGGCTTTTCCGCCTGCTGCCCACAGAGGGTCGGTTAAAACACATTTTACAGGGTGCCCTTACTCCTCGGCTCCCTCTATTGGTGGCAGCAGGCGCAGTTTTTAGTTTTTTTTTTTTTTGTTGTGTTTTTTTGCAGTTTTTTGTAGTTACGTTGCACTCTTGTTGAAACTTATGACTTTTTTTTGTTTCTGCTTAGATTATCATCGAAAGCAGGAAAAAATTTTGACCGCCAAAGGAAGGGCGCTACCCGTGGGGAAGGGGAACCAAAGTGCTAAAAGTCCAAAGTGCCCCAATTCATGGGTAGGTAATGGCAGAGACTTGCATTCAGTGAGAGGCGACTGGTCAGATCCGCTGCAGTCATGTGCCACCCTCGTTTCGTCCCGCCCAATTTTGGGGAAGGGGGGCGTACGTTTTAGTGGGGACATGACGGATATAAAGATGAATTTAGTGTTCCTGGTTTATCCGGTGTGTTTTAAAGGGGGGGTCCGCCCCTAGACTGATTTCTATTTGGGGTAGGACATGCCGTCATCTGATATAAAGTGGGGCCTTTTATCTTGGGCCATGGGGGCCTATTAAAAAGGAAAGGGCCCCCTAAAAAGTGGCGCTCCGGGAGATGCGGGAGGCTTGCGCGGAAAATCTTTCATTTGTTTTTATGGGGGTTGAGAATATGCCCCAAAAGGGGCTCCTCTGTACTTGGGGAAAATCCCATAGAAAAAGAAAGGAGAACACAGCGACCCCCCGTATTTTGGGGAAATCCCCTAAAAATAAAGAAGGGAGAAACAAAAGCGCTCCCCCTGTACCCGGGGAACCCCCCAAAACAAAAAAAAAATGGAGAAACACAGGCTCCCCCGTACTGGGAACTCGAATGGAGGGGAAAACACAGCGCTCCCCCTACTGGGAACCGAAATTTAGGGGAACCCGCGCCCCTGGCTGGGAACTCCCCCAAAGGGGAAAGGGAATAAGCGCCCCCCTGGGGCTGGGGAAAATCCCAAAGAGGAGAATTGGAGAAACCCCGCCCCCTGTTTCTGGGAACTCCCATTAAAAAAAGAAAGTAAAAAAACAAAAGCGCTTCCCCTGTAATTTTGGGAAATCCCAAGAAGGAAATGGAGAACAAAAAACCCGCGCCCCGTTTTTTGGGAACCCTTAGCTCAAAAAAAGAGTCCAGCGAGGTGCAACCAAACTCTCCCCTTCCAAGTCCCACTTTTGGGGGGCTTGTTCCTGAGATACAGGACCCAGAGTCGGGATCCACACCTGTCAGAATTTTATGGCTTATCCTATCCATTTAAACCCTCCAAAATCCAATTTTGGGCCCGGAGCACCCCCTTTAAAAAATACCCTTAAAATGTAAAAATTTTGCGCTGCCAAAACCAAAAAGTGCCGCTGTGCTCCCGGGAAAAAGGGTTTAAAAAAGCCCGCTGGGGGTGCGGGAATTTTCCCCCCCCCCACCTTTCGGGTATTAGGCTATTTGGGATGTATCTCGAGAGCCCCTTTATTTTCATACTGATTTCCCTTTAAATTTTTTGGTTTGGTTTATTTGCTAAGGAAATCCCCCCATTGGAAACCCTTTTTTGGGCGGTGGGGGGGCCCATATGGAGTAAATTTTTAAGGGGGTTTTCTCAAAATTGATTCCTCTTACCCCAGCCCCTTTTTTTTTGGTTTTTATTTTGAATTTTAAGGGGGGGTTTACCCCCCTTTTAAAAATGCAGTAAAAAAGCCAGGGGTTTTAGCTAAAAAAAACCGGCTGGGAAACAATTTTGAGGGGTTTAAAAAGGGCTGTACTATGCGAAACCCAGGGCTTATTTCAGCCCATACAAAAGGGGGTATCTCAAAAGGTTTGGGGCACTGTTAATTTGGGAAAATATTGCAAAGTGAAATTGTTTTTGCTGGGTCTTTAACCCAAAAACAGCCATCCCTGTATTGGGCATCCCCTTTAAGGGTTTTTTTTGGGTGCCCGCCCCCTCCCGGGGGTTTCACCCCCCTTTTTTCTTTTGCCTGTAGGGGGAAATGGGAAGCAGAGGAAAGCAGGGGCCCCTTCCCCCGGTAAAATATAAAGTCGTGCGTCTGCCGTGACCCGGACTCCCCTTGATTCCCCTGACCTGGAATGATGAAGACTTGAATCCTTGCGTGTCGTCCGTGCGGCTCAGATGTCCTGTGTCTCTCGGCGATGGGAAGAGGGCGCCTCGTACATTTATTTCTATGTCAATTAAAAAAAAACAAATCTGAAAAATCTCAATCTTTGCTCTCCTGGTTGTTTGTTTTGCAGGTGGAGGCTGCTGGTTCGTGCCCTGCGGGGAGCGCCCCCCTCTGACCGCTCATTAGATAGGTGCGGGTGCACGTCCGGTCCTACAGATGCGCATTGTACAACCGTTCACATTGGCCACACATGATCAACGGCGTGGATTGGGGCACAGGTGGTTATCGGCCAGCTCAAGCAATGGCCCCTTGTTAACCACCTCCTGGCCAGGCACACACACATTTTATTTTTTTGCAATTCTAGGGGATGGGGTAAGGTCAATCCGTGATGGAGGTGGGGGGAACGTTTGGGTTTGCACAATTAGTGTTTAAAACTTTTTTTATTTTACACATTCTTTCATAATTTTTTTATTTTTTTTTTAATTTGCTGATTTACATGCACATATTCCGTCCGAAAACCGGACGAAAGAATGTGCGTGCACAATGTTTGAAAAACCGCCGGGCTGAGAACCTGCTGCACGGGTTTTCCATAGGAGCCCGTTGTGCTCATTTTCGGCCGGTTTTTCTGGCGGTCTGCAAAACCGCAAACCCGTGCCGTGGGGACATGCTTTAAGGCAGAGGTTCCCAACCCTAGTCCTCAAGGCACACCAACAGGTCATGTTTTCTGGCTTTCTTTAGCATTGCACAGGTGATATCATTATGCTGCACAGGTGATTTCATTATTGTCAGTGCATTCTGCACAGGTGATATCATTGTGGTCAGTGCATTCTGCACAGGTGATATCATTGTGGTCATGCATTCTGCACAAGGTGATAATCATTGTGTCAGTGCATTCTCACAGTGATATCATTATTGTCAGTGCATTCTGCACAGTGAAATCATTGTGGCAGTGCATTCTGCACAGGTGATATCATTGTTGTCAGTGCATTCTGCACAGGTGATATCATTGTTGTCAGTGCATCAGCACAGGTGATATCATTGTGTCAGTGCATTTAGCACAGGTGATATCATTTTTGGGGCATTTCATTCTGCACAGTGATATCAATTATGGCCAGTGCAAATTTTGCCCCAGGTGATATCATTGTGGTCAGTGCATTCTCACAGGTGATATCATTTTGGTCATGCATTCTGCACAGGTGAATCATTGTGGTCGTGCATTCTGCACAGGTGATATCATTGTGGCAGTGCATTCTGCACTGGTGATATCATTGTGGTCAGTGCATTCTGCACAGGTGATATCATTGTGGGCATGCATTCTGCACAGTGATATCATTGTGGTCAGTGCATTCTGCACAGGTGATATCATTGTGGTCAGTGCATTCTGCACAGGGGATATCATTGTTGTCAGTGCATTCTGCACAGGTCATATCATTCTTGTCAGTGCATTCTACACTGGTGATATCATTGTTGTCAGTGCATTCTGCACAGGTGATATCATTGTTGTCAGTGCATTCAGCACAGGTGATATCATTGTGGTCAGTGCATTCAGCACAGGTGATATCATTGTGGTCAGTGCATTCTGCACAGGTGATATCATTATGGCCAGTGCATTCTGCACAGGTGATATCATTGTGGTCAGTGCATTCTGCACAGGTGATATCATTGTGGTCAGTGCATTCTGCACAGGTGATATCATTGTGGTCAGTGCATTCTGCACAGGTGCTATCATTGTGGTCAGTGCATTCTGCACAGGTGATATCATTGTGGTCAGTGCATTCTGCACAGGTGATATCATTGTGGTCAGTGCATTCTGCACAGGTGATATCATTGTGGTCAGTGCATTCTGCACAGGTGATATCATTGTGGTCAGTGCATTCTGTGGGAGATCCTGAAAACATGACCTGTTGGTGTGCCTTGAGGACTGGAGTTTGGGAACACTGCTTTAAGGGTATGTTCACACAGTGTGTTGATTCCGTGTTTGCATATGTTATTAGATGCGTGTCTGGATCTGTTCTTCAGACCCAAACATGCATCTAACAATGTGCATTGCTTTCAATTTAAAACACGCGTTGGCGTTCAGAGGAGTGATCTGATGCGTCTCACTGCGTCTTTTGGATCCGTTCAAAGAATTGACATGTCATTTCTTGATCCGAAAGATGCAGCAGACGCCTTATTTACAACTATAGGCTGCGATCCTGCTGCATCCAACGCGCAACCCAACATGCACTTCAGTGTTGGATGCGGTTTGGATCTGATTGATGCAGCGATTTTCAGATCCAAAATGCCGTGTGAACATACCCTAACACATGGCAGCTCTTGCAGTTTTGGGCACCAACAATCACGTGTTCTCTGGAGACAAGCAGGAGGCTTGTCCTGGTGAGGCGAGTATATGCACTATTCACAAAAAGTTCGGGATATTTGGCTTTTGGCTGAAATTTCAGGATGAACATAAAATTTCTTGAATTTTTTTTTTTTTTAAAGCGGGATGATGATGCCGCACAACTCCAGGCACCTTCAAGGGAGGTGAGAGGCGCCAAGTGTCAGGTCAGAGCATTCATAACCAGTTACATCAGTGCGGTCTGTGTGCTAGACGACCTGACCGCACCACCAGGTACAGGCATCATCCCACATGGGACAGGGAGCATCTACACTGGAGGAGGGACCACTGCTCCTCAGCGCTGTTCAGGGATGAAAGTTAATTCACTCTGAGCAGAAATGATGGAGCCAACAATGCTGGAGAAGTCAAGGAGAGCGCTGTGCACCAGCCAGGTCAGGTATGGTCAGGGAGAGCGCTGTGCACCAGCCAGGTCAGGTACCGGTCAAGGAGAGCGCTGTGCATCAGCCAGGTCAGCTATGGTCAGGGAGAGCGCTGTACATCATTCAGGTCAGCTATGGTCAGGGAGAGCGCTGTGCATCATTCAGGTCAGCTATGGTCAGGGAGAGCGCTGTGCACCAGCCAGGTCAGCTATGGTCAGGGAGAGCGCTGTGCACCAGCCAGGTCAGCTATGGTCAGGGAGAGCGCTGTACATCAGCCGGGTCAGCTATGGTCAGGGAGAGCGCTGTACATCAGCCAGGTCAGGCACCGGTCAGGGAGAGCGCTGTGAATCAGCCGGGTCAGCTATGGTCAGGGAGAGAGCTGTGCATCAGCCGGGTCAGCTATGGTCAGGGAGAGCGCTGTGCATCAGCCGGGTCAGCTATGGTCAGGGAGAGCGCTGTGCATCAGCCAGGTCAGCTATGGTCAGGGAGAGCGCTGTGCATCAGCCGGGTCAGCTATGGTCAGGGAGAGCGCTGTGCATCAGCCGGGTCAGCTATGGTCAGGGAGAGCGCTGTGCATCAGCCGGGTCAGCTATGGTCAGGGAGAGCGCTGTGCATCAGCCAGGTCAGCTATGGTCAGGGAGAGCGCTGTGCATCAGCCAGGTCAGCTATGGTCAGGGAGAACGCTGTGCATCAGCCAGGTCAGCTATGGTCAGGGAGAGCGCTGTGCTTCTGCCGGGTCAGCTATGGTCAGGGAGAGCGCTGTGCATCAGCCGGGTCAGCTACGGTCAGGGAGAGCGCTGTGCATCAGCCAGGTCAGCTTTGGTCATGGCGTGCGCTTTGCATCATCCAGGTCAGCTATGGTCAGGGAGAGCGCTGTGCATCAGCCGGGTCAGCTATGGTCAGGGAGAGCGCTGTGCATCAGCCGGGTCAGCTACGGTCAGGGAGAGCGCTGTGCATCAGACAGGTCAGCGATGGTCAGGGAGAGCGCTGTGCATCAGCCGGGTCAGGCACCGGTCAGGGAGAGCGCTGTGCATCAGCTATGGTCAGGGAGAGCGCTGTGCATCAGCCAGGTCAGCTATGGTCAGGGAGAGCGCTGTGCATCAGCCGGGTCAGGTACCGGTCAGGGAGAGCGCTGTGCATCAGCCAGGTCAGCTATGGTCAGGGAGAGCGCTGTGCATCAGCCAGGTCAGCTATGGTCAGGGAGAACGCTGTGCATCAGCCGGGTCAGCTATGGTCAGGGAGAGCGCTGTGCATCAGCCGGGTCAGCTACGGTCAGGGAGAGCGCTGGGCATCAGCCGGGTCAGCTATGGTCAGGGAGAGCGCTGTGCATCAGCCGGGTCAGCTATGGCCAGGTACCATTGCCGTTCGTCTAGCTCACAGACCATGCTGATATACACGGTTACGAATGTTCGGATGTGACACTTGGGTCCACATGTATGAAAACTGTCTAGGCGTTACACTCACTTTGTTGTCCACAGTAACTAATCCGAGCGCCCCTCTCATTCCATATAGGGCTCTGGAAGAATGAGAAGGGAGCTCAGATTGTTGCTATGGGCTCTGACTGGTTGCTATGGGTAACAAAGTAAGTTTTAGACCTAGACAGTTTTCATACATGTGGCCTTTGGGGCCTCTCGCCTCCCTTAAACCTGCCTGGAGTCATTGACCGCCGGCTCCTGTAGCTGCAGGCTCAGCCCAGATGTTTGCAGGGGCTCAGCAAGTGCAGGCAGTTCATCTTTCAAGCTGTGGTTGTGGGTGCATCGTCCCTGTTCATTGACCCCAGTGTATAGGAGTATATTATGTGTTATTAGTATACAGGTATTACTTCTACTCTGATACCAGATGGGATTCTACAAATCACATTAATAAGGACCAGAATTTTACAGCAAATCTTATATATAAATTTTATTGGCTCTTCAGGACACAAACATACAAGACACAGACAGTAATAAGATATTCACAGTGCATTGAAGTAGGCTGCTTGGTGGGGTACTGAGTGGAGGGTGGGGGTGCTGGGCACCTCTGCTACCGCCTGCTGTTAGGTTGGTGTGCAGGGTATCTCTGCTGTCTCCTAGTTGGTGAGGTACATGGTAGAGGGTCGGGGCGCTGGAGACATCTGCTGCCTCCGGGCTCCATGGTTTAAGGTTGGTTGCAGGGTATCTCTGCTGCCTCATAGCTGCACGGTGGGGTACATGGTGTAGGGGTGGGGTGCTGGATACCTCTGCTGCTGCACGGCAGGGTACATGGTGTAGGGGTGGGGTGCTGGATACCTCTGCTGCTGCACGGCAGGGTACATGGTGTAGGGGTGGGGTGCTGGATACCTCTGCTGCTGCATGGTGGGATATTTGGTGTAGGGAAGGGGTGGGGTGCTGGATCCCTCTGCTGCCTCCTAGCTGCATGGGGGGTGGGGGGGTACCTCTGCTGCTGTATGGTGGAGGGACTGGGTGCTGAGTACCTCTGCTGCCTCCTAACTGCATGGTGGGGTACATGGTGTAGGGTTGGGGTGCTGGCTATCTCTGCTGCTGCAGGGCTGGGTACACGGTTGGGTGTTGGGTCCCTCTGCTGCTGCAGGGCTGGGTACACGGTTGGGTGCTGGGTCCCTCTGCTGCTGCATGGTGGGGTGCTGGGGACCTCCGCTGCTGCTGCATGGTGTGGTACATGGTTGGGTGCTGGGTCCCTCTGCTGCTGCATGGTGGGGTGCTGGGGACCTCCGCTGCTGCTGCATGGTGGGGTACACGGTGGGGTGCTGGGGACCTCCGCTGCTGCTGCATGGTGGGGTACACGGTTGGGCGCTGGGGACCTCCGCTGCCGTCTCACTGCAGCCCGAATACCTGCTGAAAAGTGGCTGTGTGCATTGTGACCGTGGTGGTCCTGCTGGTAGGAGCTGTATCACGGATGGGGAGCCAAGGTAATGTCCTCATATGGTCACAGTCCTTGACCTTCACTTTCCTGCTTTGGCTCCCCATAGACCCAGGAGCTCCTGTATTCAGGGCCAGCCCCCCCCACACACCCCTCCCTGGGCCACAGTAACTACTCCTCTGATTTGTAGCATCACATCGCTATAGAAAAAATATCCACTTTAACAAATGTCTGTGGGTGATAATAAGTATTAAAGGGGCGCCCTCTTTGGGGGGTTACTCCAACAGGAGTTGTAATCACTAGGGCTTCTGATAATGCAGAGGTGACCTCTCGGGTACATCATGTGACCACCGAGGCCAGGCATTGGCTGCAGCATCATGTGACCTCTGAGGCCAGGCATTGGCTGTGGCACCATGTGACCACCGAGGCCAGGCATTGCCTGCAGCACCATGTGACCACCGAGGCCGGGCATTGGCTGCAGCACCATGTGACCACCGAGGCCAGGCATTGCCTGCAGCACCATGTGACCACCGAGGCCAGGCATTGGCTGCAGCACCATGTGACCACCGAGGCCAGGCATTGGCTGCAGCATCATGTGACCACCGTGGCCAGGCATTGGCTGCAGCCTCCTGTGACCTCCCAGGCCAGGCATTGGCTGCAGCACCATGTGACCTCAGAGGCCAGGCATTGGCTGCAGCATCATGTGACCACCGAGGCCAGGCATTGGCTGCAGCATCATGTGACCACTGAGGCCAGGCATTGCCTGCAGCACCATGTGACCTACCGAGGCCAGGCATTGGCTGCAGCACCATGTGACCACTGAGGCAGGCATTGGCTGCAGCATCCATGTGACCTACCGAAGGCCTGGCATTGGCTGCAGCACATGTGACCACCGAGGCCAGGCATTGGCTGCAGCATCATGTGACCACCGAGGCCAGGCATTGGCTGCAGCATCATGTGACCTCCTAGGCCAGGCATTGGCTGCAGCATCATGTGACTCGAAGGCCAGGCATTGGCTGCAGCATCATTTGACAACCAAGGCCAGGCATTGGCTGCAGCATCATGTGACCTACTGAGGACCAGGCATGAGCCTGCAACACCAGTTGTATCTCTGAGGCCAGGCATTGCCTGCAGCACCATGTGACCACCGAGGCCAGGCATTGGCTGCAGCACCATGTGACCACCGAGGCCAGGCATTGGCTGCAGCACCATGTGACCACCGAGGCCAGGCATTGGCTGCAGCACCATGTGACCTCTGAGGCCAGGCATTGGCTGCAGCACCATGTGACCACCGAGGCCAGGCATTGGCTGCAGCATCATGTGACCACCGAGACCAGGCATTGGCTGAAGCATCATGTGACCTCTGAGGCCAGGCATTGGCTGTGGCATCACGTGACCGCTGAACGTGATGTCATCGGCAGGGAGAACTGCAATGGAGCGCTGCAACACTGCAGATTTTATCCTGCTGAAGATCTGCCGCACCTCTGCCCTGTGTGAACGCGGCCTACAAGCACCCTTTAATATCTTCCTCCGTTTCTGGGATCTGAAGCGCGTCTGATCTGCTGCCAGTATGGTCCATCCCTTAATCCGGCATCTGATGCTCCAGAAATCTCTCCACCCTGCGGCATCTGTTTGCCTTGTTCATAAGAACCCATCAGATTCCGGGATCACTGCGCTCGTCTTCCTTATCTGTGATGTCACCCGGCGGCCGTCATCCTACATCCATTGCTATAGACCCTGTATGATGAACCAGTCTAGGGGCTTTTGCAGTTTTCTCCAGCCCTGCTTGCTGTCAGTGAATGGCTGCTGGACAGAATGAATCCTCATGGCCATTAGTGGTAGCTGAATATGGCTGCCACCAGCTGTGGCCACAGGACTCTTTAGTAAGTATTGGCGGATGTGATTATTAATGCACCAGATCATGGATCAATGGGATAAAGAATGTAGATCCTGCAGCTCCTGGGCCCCTGTGCAAAGTCTTTAGCAGGGCCCCGATCTACCGTGTGCTGTTTATAATACTGTTGGCTTCTGGGGCCCCCGGACACTAGGGCCCAGGTGCAACTGCTGCTCCCCCCAATACTCAGCATATTGCCCTCGCTGACAAATGGACGTCACAGGTTCTGACCGGTGTCCATGGCCAGAATGACCGATCAGCCCGTCCTTAACCCCTTTATCCCCAATGTTCAATAAAATAATAGAAAAATAAATCCATTCAATCCAAACGTCCAAAATTCTGTGTCCAGGAAAGTTGGGTTATTAAGTCCACTCTTCCATTACCGTTACAATCATGACTTTCCTCAATTCCTGAACAACAAATTTGTCAGATTGTGGAACGATTCACCCAAAATCCTACAACATGTTTTATCTGCTTCTGGGAAAGCTGGGTGATAAACAATATGGCTGTCATTGCTTTCCCCCAACACACTTTGCAGTGAGATAGACAGGGGTATATCCTGCCAAATTTGCTTTTCAGGGATCTGGGAAAGCGGTCACCCAGCTTTCCCAGGAACAGATACACCAAGTGGTTACATTGTTACAGAGTCTTCTCTAGTGATCAGTATATGTAATATCCAGCTTTCCTTTGCTCCTGAATGGCGACTTGCCGAGTATAAATGTCAGAAGGCAGGAATCGTTCTGCATAGAGTAACATTTGCTGATCAGGTTTCTAGGAAAGTTGGGTGATCTTTGCAATGCAGCTACAATGTCTTTATTATCAGTTGTCACCCAGCTTTCTCAGAAACAGATTTACCAAACTATGTAACCAAGTGGTCAAATTGTTGCAAATCCTATTCATTCATATCTTATTTAGCAATCAGTCTATATAATATGCAGCTTTCCTTGGCTCCTGAATGGCGACTCGCTGAGTGTAGATAGCAGAGGGCAGGAATGGTTCTACAGTGTCTCAAGAAAGTAAGTACACCCCTCACATTTTTGTAAATATTGTATGATATCTTTTCATGAAGATCTGACACTGTGATACAATGTAAAGTAGTCAATGCACAGCTTGTATCACAGTGGAATGTGGGGTCCTCAAAATAACTCAGCACAGACATCAATGTCTAAACTGCTGGCAACAAAAGTGAGTACACCCCTAAGTGACAGCAAAAGTGAGTACACCCCTAAGTGACAATGGACAAATTGTGCCCAATTTGCCAATTTCTCTCCACAGTGTCATGTGGAGAGAGGTGAGGAGTACAAAGACAAGTGTGTCTGCCTACAGTCAGGCATGGTGGTGGGAGTCTCAGAGTTTGGGGCTGCATGAGTGCTGCCGGCTGTGGGGAGCTACAGTTCATTGAGGGAACCATGAATGCCAACATGTCCTGTGACATCCTGAAGCAGAGCATGATCCCCTCCCTTCTGGACTGCAGGGCAGTGTCCAACAAGATAACGACCCTAAACACCCCCCCCTGCCTTGCTAAAGATAATGACGGTAAAGGTGCTGGACTGGCCAAGCATCTCCAGACCTGAACCCTATGGAGCATCTGTGGGGAATCCTCAAATGGAAGGTGGAGGAGCGCAAGGTCTCTATGGCTATGTTCACACGGCGCGTTGGATCTGATTTTGGATCAGTTTTTAGTCACGTGTTTGGATCCGTATTTCAGACCCTAAATGGACCTAACACTGAGCAGCGGGATTTTACGTTGCTTTCAATGTGAAGCGCGTTGGCGTTCAGTGATCGCTGATGCTTGTTTACGCGCGTCTTTCGGATCCGTCCAAAGAACTGACGCAGCGGGCGCCCTGTTTAAAACTATCGGGAGCGTTTCTACAGCCAAAATGCAGCCAAACACGCAGCTGGTTTATGCAGCACTTTTGAATGTGTTTATCGGATCCAGAACACATCCAAAAATGGATTCAATGCACCGTGTGAACATAGCCTAACACCCAGCAGCTCCGTGATGTCGTCATAGAGGAGGGAAGAGGATTCCAGTGGCTGCAACCTGTGAAGATCTAGTGACCTCTATGTCCAAGAGAGTTAAGGCAGCGCTGGAAAATAATGGCGACTACAGAAAATACGGACACTGTGGGCACAATTTGTACGTTGTCACTTAGGGGTGTCCTCACTTTTGTGGTCACTTAGGGGTGTCCTCACTTTTGTGGTCACTTAGGGGTGTCCTCACTTTTGTTGTCACTTAGGGGTGTCCTCACTTTTGTTGTCACTTAGGGGTGTCCTCACTTTTGCTGTCACTTAGGGGTGTCCTCACTTTTTTTGTTGTCACTTAGGGGTGTCCTCACTTTTTTTGTTGTCACTTTGGGGTGTCCTCACTTTTGTTGTCACTTAGGGGTGTACTCACTTTTGTCCCCAGCGGTTAGACATTGATGCCTGTGTTGAGTTATTTTGAGGACACCACATTTCCCCTGTGATACAAGCCGGGCACTGACTACTTTACATTGTATCAAAGGGTCAGATCCTCAGTGTCAGATAGAATACAATATTTCCAAAACTATACAGTAACATTTACTGATCAGGATTCTAGGATTCTAGTTGGGTGATCTTTGCATTGAAGCTATATATGTTATCAGTTGTCACCCAGCTTTTCCAGAAACAGATTTACCAAACTATGCAACCAAGTGGTCAAATTGTTGCAAATCCTATCCCTTCATTTCTTATTTAGCAATCAATCTATATAATATCCATCTTTCCTTGGCCCCTGAATGGCGACTCGCAGAGTGTAGATAGCAGAGGTTATGACTGGTTCGCTTACAGTAAGATCAGGCTTCTAGGAGAGTTGGGTGATCTTTACAGTGAAGCTACAGCGTCTGTATTACCAGTCATCACCCAGCTTTCCTTGGCCCCTGAATGGCGTCTCACCGAGTGTAGATGGCAGAGGTTATGACTGGTTCGCTTACAGTAAGATCAGGCTTCTAGGAGAGTTAGGTGATCTTTGCAGTGAAGCCTCAGTGTCTGTATTACCAGTCGTCACCCAGCTTTCCCAGAAACGGATAAGACTGAAAAACAGTTCCTGGGAATTTGAATTTTTTTAACGTCCTCTGCTCTGTGCGCAGCAGGAGGCGACTCGTCTGTTATAATCTATATGTAGCAGCGAGAGACTGGTTCCTTGCGGCATCACCGGATCCTAGAGCTCTGATTGGCTACGCGCTGATAAAGAGTCCTCCCACCGATAAGATGGCCGCCTCGGCGGTGCGGGGGGTGCACAGTCTAATGATCGGATTTGCCCTTTGCAGGTCTTTAGTGTCACCGTCCCTCGTCTGTTTCCGGCCAAAATTCCAGGTTTTTCTCCTATTGGTCGTCACTCACAGGCGTCCATCTTCACTTTGCCGACGTCCCCGTTGGAGATGACCGGGGGGGGGGTCTGCCTCCTCCTGCGTGGCGCTGCCGGGGGTCTGGTTACCTTTGCTGTTGGTGGAGGTGAGCTGCAGCGCCTCGCCCTTCTCGCTCAGCTCCGCCAGCTCTTTGGCGCTGCAGGTGGGGGTCGGCGTCTCGTCGGTGTTGTGGAAGGTGTCGTAGTCCACCTCGTAGAAGCCTTCCTCCAGGGTGAGGACCGGCATGAAGCGGTGACCCCACAGCACCTCGTTCTCCACATAGGAGCTGCGGGCCTGGCACGTCATACCTGCGGCAGCAAGGGGAAAAAAGTGTGAAAAACTGACACTGACAGTCCTCATGGTGGTCAGCGCCCCGCCCACTTTAATAACAAAACTAGATCTATTAAAGGTTCTAGACCTCTTGGGGTCAAGCATGATACAAGGTCACTGGTCGCCAACTGGCTCCTCCTACTGATGACTAAAAAAGGGTGGAGCCTTGACAACTAACAAAACTAAATTTATTAAAGGTCCTAGACCTCTTGGGGTCAAACATGGTACAAGGCTCTGACAACCTTTGACACTACATCTATTAAAGGTCCTACATATCCTAGGACACAAGGTCATCAGTCATCTCCTGGCTCCTCCTCCTGATGAACATAAAAGGGGCGGGGCTCTGACAACCTTTGACACTAAATCTATTAAAGGTCCTACATATCCTAGGGCACAAGGTCATTAGGCATCTCCTGGCTCCTCCTCCTGATAATCATAAAAGGGGCGGGGCTCTGACAACCTTTGACAGTTATTTGGGGGCACAAGGTCATTAGTCATCTCCTGGCTCCTCCTCCTGATTATCATAAAAGGGGCGGGGCTCTGACAACCTTTGACAGTTATTTGGAGCACAAAGTCATTAGTCATCTCCTTGCTCCTCCTCCTGATAATCATAAAAGGGGCGGGGCTCTGACAACCTTTGACAGTTATTTGGAGCACAAGGGCATTAGTCATCTCCTTGCTCCTCCTCCTGATAATCATAAAAGGGGCGGGGCTCTGACAACCTTTGACACTTAATTGGGGCACAAGGTCATTAGTCATCTCCTGGCCCCTCCTCCTGATGAAAATAAAAGGGGCGGGGGCTCTGACAACCTTTGACAATTGGGGCACAAGGTCATAAGTCATCTCCTTGCTCCTCCTCCTGATAAACATAAAAGGGGCAGGGCTCTGACAACCTTTGACAATTGGGACATAAGGTCTTTAGTCATCTCCTGGCTCCTCCTCCTGATGATCATGATAGAAGCCGGGTGAGGGGAGGGGTTTGTTTTGATGACCCTGTGACCTCTCCTGACTGATCCGTTTTATGAATTCCTTGTGCTCTCTGTGATATAACAATTCTCCTATACTTCTGGGTTGTGCTGTTCCTCTGTTCCTCCTCCTGGAAATATATTACTGAATCAGTCAACTGGGTGTGACCATTCCACTGCTCAATGTCAACACTGATTGGACAATGCCAGACTGGGAATGGACACGCCCCTTTGGAGACAGGGAATGGTAACACCCAGCTGACTGATTCAGTAATACATTTTCAGGAGGATTTACAGAGGGACAGCACAATACTGAGTTATAAGAGAAGAGGCTCCAGAATTGTGTGTGTTTATATATATATATATATATATACACTACTCACAAAAAGTTCAGGATATTTGGCTTTTAGTTGAAATTTCAGGATGAAGAGAAAATTTCTTGCATTTTTTTAATGCAGTAAATGCATCTAAAAGGGGAGAGACGGGGCATTTACTGCATCTAAAGGAGAGAGATAGGGCATTTACTGCATCTACGGTGGAGAGACGGGGCATTTACTGCATCTACGGGGAGAGACGGGGCCATTTACTACAGGGGAGAGACGGGGCATTTACTGCCTCTACAGGGGAGAGACGGGTCCTTTACTGCCACTACAGGGGAGAGACGGGCATTTACTGCCTCTACGGGGGAGAGAGACGGGGCATTTACTGCATCTACAGGGGAGAGACGGGGCATTTACTGCCTCTATGGGGGAGAGACGGGGCATTTACTGCATTACAGGGGAGAGGGGGCATTTACTGCATCTACAGGGGAGAGACGGGGCATTTACTGCATCTACAGGGGAGAGACGGGGCATTTACTGCATCTACAGGGGAGAGAGGGGGCATTTACTGCATCTACAGGGGAGAGACGGGGCATTTACTGCATCTACAGGGGAGAGATGGGGCATTTACTGCATCTAAAGGGAGAGACGGGGCATTTACTGCATCTACAGGGGAGAGATGAGGCATTTACTGCCTCTAAAGGGGAGAGACGGGCATTTACTGCCTCTACAGGGGGGAGAGACGGGGCATTTACTGCCTCTACAGGGGAGAGAGGGGGCATTTACTGCCTCTACAGGGGAGAGACGGGTCTTTTTCTGCATCTACTGGGGAGAGACGGGGCATTTCCGCCTCTACGGGGGAGAGACGGGGCATTTACTGCATCTACAGGGAGAGACGGGGCATTTACTGCATCTATAGGGGCGAGACGGGTCATGTAATGCATCTACCAGGGAAGACGGGCATTTACTGCTTCTACGGGGAGAGACGGGGCATTTACTGCATCTACAGGGGAGAGACGGGGCATTTACTGCATCTACAGGGGAGAGACGGGGCATTTACTGCATCTACAGGGGAGAGACGGGGAATTTACTGCATCTAAAGGGGAGAGACGGGGCATTTACTGCATCTACAGGGAGATGGGGCATTTACTGCCTCTAAAGGGGAGAGACAGGGCATTACTGCCTCTACAGGGGAGACGGGGCATTTACTGCCTCTACAGGGGAGAGACGGGGCTTTTACTGCCTCTACAGGGGAGAGACGGGGCATTTACTGCCTCTACAGGGGGGAGACGGGGCATTTACTGCATCTACAAGGGAAAAGACGGGCATTTACTGCATCTACAGGGGAGAGATGGGGCATTTACTGCATCTAAAGGGAGAGATGGGGCATTTACTGCCTCTACAGGGGAGAGAGGGGGCATTTACTGCCTCTACAGGGGAGAGGGGGCATTTACTGACTCTACAAGGGAGAGACGGGGCATTTACCGCCTCTACAGTGGAAAAGACGGGCATTTACTGCATCTACAGGGGAGAGACGGGGCATTTACTGCCTCTACAGGGGAAGACGGGGCATTTCCGGGCATCTACAGGGGAGAGACGGGCCATTTAACCCCTCTACAGGGGAGAGACGGGGCATTTACTGCATCTACAGGGGAGAGATGGGCATTTACTGCATCTACGGGGGAGAGATGGGGCATTTACTACATCTAGGGGGAGAGATGGGGCATTTACTGCATCTACAGGGGAGAGACGGGGCATTTACTGCCTCTACAGGGGGAGAGACGGGACATTTACTGCTTCTACAGGGGAGAGACTGGGCATTTACTGCCTCTACAGGGGGGGACGGGGCATTTAACTGCCTCAAACAGGGGAGAGACGGGCATTTACTGCCTCAAAAGGGGGAAAGAGACGGGGCATTTCCTGCATCTACAGGGGAGAGATCGGGCATTTACTGCCTCTAAAGGGGAGAGACGGGGGCATTTACTGCATCTACAGGGGAGAGACGGGGCATTTACTGCCTCTACAGGGGAGAGACGGGGCATTTACTGCATCTACAGGGGAGAGACGGGGCATTTACTGCCTCTACAGGGAGAGATGGGGCATTTACTGCCCCCTAAAAGGGAGAGACGGGGCATTTACTGCATCTAAAGGGAGAGACGGGGCATTTACGCATCAAACAGGGTGAGAGGGGGCTTTTAAACTGCATCTACAGGGGGAGAGACGGGGCATTTACTGCCTCTACGGGGAGAGACGGGGCATTTACTGCATCTACAGGGGGAGAGACGGGGCATTTACTGCCTCTACAGGGGGAGAGAGGGGCATTTACTGCCTCTACAGGGGAGAGATGGGGCATTTACTTCCTCTACAGGAGAAGACGGGGCATTTACTGCCTCTACGGGGGAGAGATGGGTCATTTACTGCCTCTACAGTGGAGAGTTGGGGCATTTACTGCCTCTACAGGGGGAGAGACGGGGCATTTACTGCATCTACAGGGGAGAGATGGGGCATTTAGGGCATTCAAAAAAATTTTCAAGAAATTTTCTGTTCATCCTAAAATTTTAACCAAAAACCAAATATCCCAAACTTTTTGTCAGTAGTGTATATTGCATGTGTATATATATATATATATATATATATATATGTGTATGTTCTTGTTTGTGTATCGATATGTATGTATATAACCGCACGAGTACTGCTGATGCATCGGTGGCCGGACAAATTATGTCAGTGCGGCCACGCTGTGTATTCCTACCCTAAATAGCAAATAAATTATACCGATCCTTTGAGAGCAGAATTTTGTGACACCTGGACTTGCAGTTCCTCCCTAGGACGCCAGAGGGCAGTGCAGCATAAAGAATCTCGGGCGACAGCTATGAATCCGCATGCGCTATTTTAGTAACTTGCTGCCGACTCTCCAGTTCTAAATAGATAGAGAGGAGCGGATAATACGAGTGTATGAATGAAAGTGATATCCACCAAACTTGGTATAGTGCATAGAGTGTAATGGGCAAAACTTTGTATGGTGCATAGAGTGTAATGGGCCAAACTTTGTATAGTGCATAGAGTGTAATTGGCCAAAAACTTTGTATAATGCATAGAGTGTAATGGGCCAAACTTTGTATAGTGCATAGAGTGTAATGGGCCAAACTTTGTATAGTGCATAGAGTGTAATGGGCCAAACTTTGTATGGTGCATAGAGTGTAATGGGCCAAACTTTGTATGGGCATAGAGTGTAATGGGTCAAACTTTGTATGGTGCATAGACTGTAATGGGCCAAACTTTGAAATATGTGCATAGAGTGAAATGGGCCAAACTTTGTATGGGGCATAGAGTGTAATGGGCCAAACTTTGTATAGTGCATAGAGTGTAATGGGCCAAACTTTGTATGGTGCATAGATTGTAATGGGACAAACTTTGTATAGTGCATAGAGTGTAATGGGCCAAACTTTGTATGGTGCAATAGAGTGTAATGGGCCAAACTTTGTAATAGTGCATAGAGTGAAAAGGGGCCAAACTTTTTTGGGGGTGTATAGAGTGTAATGGGCAAAACTTTGTATAGGGCATAGAGTGTAATGGGCCAAACTTTGTATAGTGCATAGAGTGTAATGGGCCAAACTTTGTATGGTGCATAGAGTGTAATGGGCCAAACTTTGTATTGTCAATGAGTGTAAATGGGCCAAACTTTGTATGGTGTATAGAGAGTGTAATTGGCCATACTTTGTTTGGTGCATTGAGTGTAATGGGCCTTACTTTGTATGGTGCTTAGAGTGTAATGGGCCAAACTTTGTTTAGTGCATAGAGTGTAATGTGTGAAACTTTGTATGGGCATAGAGTGTAATGGGCCAAACTTTGTATGGTGCATAGAGTGTAATGTGTGAAACTTTGTATGGGCATAGAGTGTAATGCGCCAAACTTTGTATAGTGCATAGTCAGGGGCGTAACTAGAGAAGCCAGGGCCCCAAAGCAAACTTTTGGATAGGGCCCCCAATCCCCCGCCCTCGCCCACCTCCCTGACAACGAACATTTACCAGGACATGCTGTTAGATAATGTAGATAATACAAAGGGTAAATATCTCACCATCATACTGCTACCAAACAAATCCACTATATCAAGACCAACATTACCAATAAAACTACTACATGAGGACCTGATTATACCACAAATTACCACCAAATAGTGACTGAATAATACCCCTACATTATTACTGATCAGTACACAAAGACCAATAGTACCGCCATATAGTGACCATATAGTGGTATATACTAGTGTACACAGGCTCTGCAGACTGTATATTACCTCCATACAGTGACCATATAGTGGTAGATACCAGGCACACAGGTGCTTTGCAAATAGTTTACTTACATTTAGGGCCTCACAGGTGGCGTCTTGTCTGAGGAGTCGTTCACTTTCTCTTTTCTTCTCTATTCGGTGCAGACCTCCATGATGACTTCCTCCGTCCACCACTCGTCCCTGTAGAATTTATAACACAAACACCTGAGACTCCTCACTTTTTTTTTATCATTTTCCCAACTGAGTGCCCCCTCCCCTCATGTACAAACTCCCCATTTAAAATGGCCCAAATGGTAAGAATTACCCCCTGGTAATTATGGGGCCCCCCCACTCGGGCTGGAGGCACAACGGGGCTCCCGGGCGGTAGCTAGGTAGCTTCTCACCTCCCAGACGGTAGCTAGGTAGCTTGAGAGATGTAGGCAGCTTCGGGCCTCCGGGCAGTAGCTTAGGGTTCCCATGTAGGTAGAATGGGCCCCCTGTAGCTTAGGCCACCCCTGTAGGTAGAATAGGGCCCTCTGTAGATTAGTGCCCCATTGTAGGCAGAATAGTTCCCCCGGTAGATTAGGGCCTCCTGTAGGGAGAATAGTTCCCCCCTGTACGCAGAATAGTTCCCCTCTGTAGATTAGTGCCCCCTTGTAGGCAGAATAGTTCCCCCTCCCTGTAAATTAGAGCCCCCTTGTAGACAGAATAGTCCCCCCCTGTAGATTAGAGCCCCCTTGTAGGCAGAATAGCCCCCCTGTAGATTAAGGCCCCCTGTAGGCAGAAAAGTCCCCCCTGTAGGCAGAATAGTTCCCCCCTGTAGATTAGGGTCCCCTTGTAGGCAGAATAGTCCCCCCGCTGTAGATTAGGGCCCCCTTGTAGGCAGTATAGTCCCCCCGCTGTAGATTAGGGCCCCCTTGTAGGTAGAATAGTCCCCCTGTAGATTAGGGCCCCCTTGTAGGCAGAATAGTCCCCCCTGTAGATTAGGGCCCCCTTGTAGGTAGAATAGTTCCCCCCCCTGTAGATTAGGGCCCCCCTGTAGGCAGAATAGTCCCCCTTGTAGATTAGAGACCCCCTGTAGGCATAGTTCTCCTCCCCCCCCCTTTAGAGCCCCCTGTAGGCATAGTTCTCCCCCCCCTTTAAAGCCCCCTGTAGGCATAGTTCTCCCCCCCTTTAGAGCCCCCTGTAGGTATTCTCCCCCCCCCACCGCCTTCCTTTAGAGCCCCCTGTAGGTATTCTCCCCCCCACCCCCTTCCTTTAGAGCCCCCCTGTAGGTATTCTCTCCCCCCCACCCCCTTCCTTTAGAGCCCCCCTGTAGGTATTCTCTCCCCCCCACCCCCTTCCTTTAGAGCCCCCCTGTAGGTAATCTCACCCCCCCACCCCCTTCCTTTAGAGCCCCCCTGTAGGTATTCTCCCCCCCACCCCCCTTCCTTTAGAGCCCCCCTGTAGGTATTCTCCCCCCACCCCCTTCCTTAGAGCCCCCCTGTAGGTATTCCCCCCACCCCCCTTCCTTTAGAGCCCCCCTGTAGGTATTCTCCCCCCCCTTCCTTTAGAGCCCCCCTGTAGGTATTCTCCCCCCCCCTTCCATTAGAGCCCCCCTGTAGGTATTCTCACCCCCCACCCCCTTCCTTTAGAGCCCCCCTGTAGGTAATCTCACCCCCACCCCCCTTCCTTTAGAGCCCCCCTGTAGGTAATCTCACCCCCACCCCCTTCCTTTAGAGCCCCCCTGTAGGTATTCTCACCCCCCCACCCCCTTCCTTTAGAGCCCCCCTGTAGGTATTCTCCCCCCCACCCCTCTTCCTTTAGAGCCCCCCTTCCTTTAGAGCCCCCCTGTCGGTTATCTCACTCCCACACCCCCTTCCTTTAGAGCCCCCCTGTAGGTATTCTCACCACCCCACCCCCTTCCTTTAGAGCCCCCCTGTAGGTAATCTCACCCCCCCCCCCTTCCTTTAGAGCCCCCCTGTAGGTATTCGCCCCCCCCCACCCCCTTCCTTTAGAGCCCCCCTGTAGGTATTCTCCCCCCCCCCCCCTCTTCCTTTAGAGCCCCCCCTGTAGGTATTCTCTCCCCCCCACCCCCTTCCTTTAGAGCCCCCCTGTAGGTATTCTCACCCCCCACCCCCTTCCTTTAGAGCCCCCCTGTAGGTATTCTCCCTCCCACCCCCTTCCTTTAGAGCCCCCCTTCCTTTAGAGCCCCCCTGTTGGTTTTCCCCCCCCCACCCCCTTCCTTTAGAGCCCCCCGTAGGTATTCTCACCCCCCCACCCCCTTCCTTTAGAGCCCCCCTGTAGGTATTCTCCTCCCCCCACCCCCTTCCTTTAGAGCCCCCCTGTAGGTATTCTCACCCCCCCCCCCTTCCTTTAGAGCCCCCCTGTAGGTATTCTCACCCCCACCCCCTTCCTTTAGAGCCCCCCTGTAGGTATTCTCATCCCCCCACCCCCTTCCTTTAGAGCCCCCCTGTAGGTATTCTCCCCCCCCCACCCCCTTCCTTTAGAGCCCCCCTGTAGGTATTCCCCCCCTTCCTTTAGAGCCCCCTGTAGGTATTCTCCCCCCCCTTCCTTTAGAGCCCCCCTGTAGGTATTCCCCCCCCTTCCTTTAGAGCCCCCCTGTAGGTATTCCCCCCCTTCCTTTAGAGCCCCCCTGTAGGTATTCACCACCCCCACCCCGTAGCTCAGTACTTAGCTGGCCGCGTTCCCCCGGCGTCTCCTGCTGCTTTAGGCTTGGAGCCGAGGACAGGAAGCTCGGCAGGCGGCGCGATGACGTCACTTCCACCGCGCCGCCTGCAGAGCGATGTACGGCAGGGGCAGGGAGCGCACAGCTCTCCCTGCGCCGCTGTTCATCTTAATTGTCGCAGCTCTGCACCCGCCGCAGTGAACTGTTATGTTCACTGCCGGCGGGCCCAGAGCGGCATCACAGGGGTAGCAGAGGTGGTAGCAGCTGCCGTGGGGCCCCCTCAAGCCACCGGGCCCCGTAGCAACTGCTACCCCTGTAGTTACGCCCCTGCATAGAGTGTAATGGGCCAAACTTTGTATAGTGCATAGAGTGTAATGTGTAAACTTTGTATGGTGCATAGAGTATAATGGGCCAAACTTTGTATAGTGCATAGAGTGTAATGGGCCAAACTTTGTATAGTGCATAGAGTGTAATGGGCCAAACTTTGTATAGTGCATAGAGTGTAATGTGTAAACTTTGTATGGTGCATAGAGTGTAATGGGCCAAACTTTGTATGGTGCATAGAGTGTAATGGGCTACACTTTGTATAGTGCATAGAGTGTAATGGGCCAAACTTTGTATGGTGTATAGAGTGTAATGTGTAAACTTTGTATGGTGCATAGAGTGTAATGTGTAAACTTTGTATGGTTCATTGAGTGTAATGCGCCAAACTTTGTATGGTGCATAGAGTGTAATGGGCCAAACTGAGGAAGCAAGTGATAACAAGCGAAACGCGCGTTGGGGTGCTGGTGACACGCATCCACCGCCTCTCTGATCGGTTAAGTACTGCACTAACGCTAATGTCTTCTATATTCCCTGGGTTGTTATTTTGCCTATTGCTGGACATATGCCATTGTTCTTAATTAGATTTACATTCATATTTACTGTAGGCATTATGTATCTAGAGCAATTAGATGTTGGGATATGGTAGATCTATGCATCTACACTTATAGCAGTATATATATAACATAGACTTTGCACTTTATAGAGGATTGTGTTGGTATATGTCTCACCGGCTGTTAATTTTGGTGATTTTCTATGTACTATGAGTCTTTCGTCCTTTTAATTTTTGTAACGCATTAATAAAGATATAAATTTTTATAACTATGATCGTATGCTCTCATTTTGGTCGTTTGGTTAACAATATCTTTGGATCCTGATCTAAATCATGAGAGGGGGCCAAGAAAATAATAGGCCTAGCCGAGTTATGAATTGGGGAGTTCTATATATATGCTTCATAGTGCATATGGTGTAATGGGCCAAACTTTGTATAGTGCATAGAGTGTAATGGGCCAAACTTTGTATAGTGCATAGAGTGTAATGGGCCAAACTTTGTATAGTGCATAGAGTGTAATGGGCCAAACTTTGTATAGTGCATAGAGTGTAATGGGCCAAACTTTGTATAGTGCATAGAGTGTAATGGGCCAAACTTTGTATAGTGCATAGAGTGTAATGGGCCAAACTTTGTATAGTGCATAGAGTGTAATGGGCCAAACTTTGTATAGTGCATAGAGTGTAATGTGCAGAACTTTGTATAGTGCATAGAGTGTAATGGGCCAAACTTTGTATAGTGCATAGAGTGTAATGGGCCAAACTTTGTATGGTGCATAGAGTGTAATGGGCCAAACTTTGTATAGTGCATAGAGTGTAATGGGCCAAACTTTGTATAGTGCATAGAGTGTAATGGGCCAAACTTTGTATAGTGCATAGAGTGTAATGGGCCAAACTTTGTATAGTGCATAGAGTGTAATGGGCCGAACTTTGTATAGTGCATAGAGGGTAATTTGCCAAACTTTGTACAGTGCATAGAGTGTAATGGGCCAAACTTTGTAGGGTGCATAGAGTGTAATGGGCCAAACTTTGTACTTCAGCTTCGCGTCAAACCTTGACACATTCTAGGCGCAGTAAAATGAGTGGTGCCATCTATACAACAAAGCATTTTTTTTGGTGCAATATACACCCATCAAAATACCGCATGTGAATTCATAGCTGTCACCCCCAGTTGCTGCTGGCACTTCTCAGAAAACCCACTAAGTGTCACTCTTCCCTTCCTTACCTTGCACTATCTGTCTGTGGTAACTACTTCAGTTCAGGGTCAGGAGCGGCTCATCTGCGCCTTTCATTATGGAAGATCATTAGCGGACTCCTCCCTTTCTTAATTACTCCCAAATTTTGGAGAGAACAAAACGGGCTCAGACATAACAAGCAACTCACTAATGTAGTGGTACAAGCCACAGCGCCCACATCAGAAGAGCCCCCTTAATTGAATATTGCTGTGTGGGGGGCATTAGAACATTTCGGTAATCTCCAAACAATGGAGGTCAGAACGGGACAATTCAGGTGAATTTTAGCTGCAATTAGCTGAATTTTAGTTTTCAGTCATTAGGTCGATCAGATTAGGAAACAATGTGAATAATTAGGAGCAATTATTACATAATGACTGCAGTGATCAGGGATCAGCGGCTGCCGACATCCCATAATAATGTTCTCCCCACATCTCTAATGTGCTGAAACTGCACGGCCCCCGCTACATGCGCTAAGTGCAGGCGGAAAATGAGACAAGGGGCTCCGTGTACAGACAAAGCCTCTTAAGTGCTCTCAACATAGAAACAAATGAGTGATGGGTCTGGATAAAACCACCAAGGACCACTCATCACAGCACAGAGCATACCGCCAACTACTCCGGCTATAGAAGAGAGGCTGGGAGCGGGAAACGAGACTTACATCCCCAAACCTGTACATACCCAGAGACAGTATTATGGTAGTTATATTCTTGTACATAGGGGCAGTATTATAGTAGTTATATTCTTGTACATAGGAGGCAGTATTATATAATTTATATTCTTGTACATATGAACAGTATTATAGTAGTTATATTCTTGTACACAGGGGACAGTATTATAGTACTTACAGTATATTCTTGTACATAGGAGCAGTATTATAGTAGTTATATTCTTTTATATAGGGGAGAGTATTGTAGTAGTTATATTCTTGTACATAGGAGCAGTATTATAGTAGTTATATTCTTGTACATAGTGGCAGTATTAATAGTAGTTATATTCTTGTACATAGGACATATTATAGTAGTTATATTTCTGTACATGGGGGCAGTATTATAGTAGTTATATTCTTGTACATAGGGGAAAAGTAATTATAGTAGTTAAATTCTTCTACATAGAGGGCAGTATTATAGAGTTATAAATTCTTTACTAGGGGGTATTATATAGTTTTATTTTTTTTCATAGAGGCAGTATTTTAATATTTTTAATTTTTTACATAGGGGCAGTATTATATAGTTATATTTTTGTACTAGGGAAAATTTTATA
>JAODAL010053583.1:0-25188 GCA_025379985.1 Phyllomedusa bahiana
GGGGGGTTCTTCTTGGTTTTGTCTCTTTTGCTTTCCCCTTCCCCCCTCCCCCCTTTTTCACAACAGGCCCGCTCCTAACTTCTATACAGCAAGGGGGAGGGGGTTTCTGCCAGAGTTTTAACCCCGTGGTTGCCTGGCCCAGGTTTTTGTTGCAGGGGGAAAGGGGTGATCTATGAGTGTAGAAAAGGTCTGGAAGCTGTTTAGCTAAAAAAAGAGCCCGAGGGGATGCATGTGGTTTTCCCATACCACTGCCTTTTGCTTTCAAGTCTCCACATCTCCAGCAACAACAAATCCTGTAAACAAAATACAGGGCAGCTGGGGAAAGGTTTACTATACTCAGGGGGAATAGTTTCAAACAAGCAAAGAAGTATTCCCCATGCCTGATCTTTTCTATTAAAAATTTTAGGGGACAGTTTTCCCCAGACACAACCCTATTAATAAATAACAAAAACAGGGTCAAAAGCGTCCCCCACACCTCTGGGTCTCCTCAATTTTTTGGGAAAAGAGCAGGAGGAAGCAGGCACCCCACAGGGGTTTAAAAACCCCCCCCCCCCCCCCCTTTACCCAAAACACGAACCAGAAATCCTCCCTCCCCCCCCTCCACTACAAAGATTCTGGTGGGGGGTTTTTTTTCGGGTCCTACCTGTAATTTAAACTGATTTAGTCATACAAACCTGACAGCCAGAAAAATAAAGGAAAAACAGCTCCGCGCTGCACTCCTACTAACAAAGGGGTAACCAAAATCAGTAGGACATTTGTAATGGAAAATTAATGCAAAACGCTTGTTTTTTTTAAAAAACTTTTTTAATTTAAAAACCCCCTCATTTGGGGGGGGCGAGACAACCCCTTTTAAACCCTGTTTTTAAGTTTTTCCCCCTTTAAATATGTATTAAAAAAAATTTTGGTTTTCCCAAAATTTCCCTTAAAAAATTTTTCAAAACCGGGGGCGGCGGGGAAGGCCCCTTTCAACTCCTTGGGCCCCTGAAATTTTTAAATTTTTATCATTTATTTTGGACGCCCTTGGGTTCCAGGGGGGGCTTTTACATTTCAGGCGGGGAAAATAAATAACCCTTGGTCAAACAATTTCAAAGTGACAATTTAATTTACTAACACTGAAAAGAGGGAGTGGTCCCGCCCGCGAGGGCTTACAAACTACAAAGGGAAGGGGTTTAAGAACAGAAAATTTGGGGCAAACATGTTTTTGGGGGGGAGCAGTGCAAACCCGGTTAATTTGGGTTTTAGGCCCCCCTAAAAAGGTAGGTTTTTTTAGGGTTTCGTTTGAAGCCGGGGAGAGAGGGGGAGAGTCCCGAGGTGTTGGGGGATTGGGGTTCCAAGTTTTTGGGGGAAAGAAAGGGGGGGGAGGAAAATTTTGGGGGGACGGGTTTAATTGAGGGGGTGAAAAGAGGAGAAACAGAGGGGAAAGTCCGTGAGGAAAACGGGGGGTTGCGGGGGGGGGAGGTATCTTGGGGATTAAGGGGAAAAGGGTTTTATGAAGGGGGGAGGTTTTTGGAGGGCCTTTTAGGTCGAATTTGCTAGCTTTAAAAAGGGGGTTCGCTGGGCCCAAAAGGAAAGCCATTTAAGGGATTGGCAAGGGGGGGAGGCAGGGGAGTACAGGGGAGAGGTAAAACAACGGGCACCCGGGGTTAAGGGTAGTTTGGGGGGTAAAAAATTTATTTTCCAAATTTAAAAAAATTTTTAAATGAGGAAAATCTCCAATAAAAGTTTTACAGGGAAAGGGGAAACATTTGATTGGGTAGTTTTTGGGGTTTTTTCCCTAAACTCTTTCTAATTATTCCCCCCCTTTTTCCCTTTCCCCATTTGGAATGTTTTTGGGAAGAGACTTTTAACGTCTAGGGTTTCATAATTAAAAAACGTCTTGTATAAAAAATTTTAAAAAATCCCCGCCTTTTTAAAAAAAATCTCCCCCGAAACTCTTAAGCATCTGGGAGGGTTTTGAAATACCTTTTAAAAAAACCCATCCCACATAATCGCAAGAGGAACAAAATGGATGAAACCCCCCGAGACAATTGGCCCGCCTGGTTTGGGCGTTTTCATTTTGTGGGTTTTTGGGAAACCCCCTAAATTTCTGGAAAACCTGGGTGTATTGGGTCATAAATATTCATAAAAATTCGGTATAATCTGGGCTGTTCATAAACAAAGGTGTGCTGCTGAATGAATAAATGCTATAGCTACAGACCTGTTCCATCTCTCCCCTTTTAGAAATGTCCCGCACTGGTTGCTAAGGGTTTCAAAACCTGTTTGACAAAATCCTGAAAAGGGCCCCCCACCCCTTTAAATTTCTAAAGCTAAAAAACCTAATTTTATTTACTCCTTAAGGCTGCCAGCACTGGTTTTTCAAAAACTAAGGGCGTGAAAAATCCTCTGAAAGGCTGCCACACCGTTTGGCCCAAAACTAAGACCTGTTTTATCACTCCTGAAGGCTTCCAGCACTGGTTGCTATGCTACAGACGGTACAATCTTCTCCTGATAGGCTGCCCGCACTGGTTCTAAGCTACCCGACCGTTCAATTCCCCCTGATAAAGGCCCCCAGCACGGGGCTATAGGGACAGGGCCTGTTTTTATCTCTCTTTATAGCTCCACCCCTGGTTGCAATAGCTACAAACCCGTTCAATCCCTCATGATAGGCGCCAACCCCTGGTTTCATAGCTACAGACCTTTCGAAACTCTCCTGATAGGCGCCAGCACTTTGGGTTTTCAAAAGCTACAACCTGTTTTTATCTCCTTGTTTAAAGGGGGGCCCCGCACTGGTTTCTTTTAAACTAAAGACCGTTTTTAATCCTTTATGATTTGGCCCCAAGCACTGGTTGCAAAAGCTACAGACCTGGCCCCCATTGCACCTTTTGGAAGCCATAGACACACCCCCTGAATTCAAAGTGAAAACAATAAAACAGACTGATTGAATTAATCAATGTATTGAGACAAACCCTTATAGAGCATCTGCCAGAAATGGTGACCACCACCGCCGAGGGCACAAGCGATTGCCGCACTCAAAGCCTATGATCTACAAAGCACAGGATTTGGTCGGTTTTGCATCGGATTCAGAATTTTAGAATCTGAGCCGAACAATCTGACCCGCCACCCATTGCTGTGTTTTAACCCTCAATAGCGAATTCAGTGTTGTAGTCTACGCAACATTGAGTCTTTGCTGGATGGTTTCCAAACCTAACCGCTCCGCGGAACATAGAACATGATGTAATCTTCCTACGGGGCTCGACACCCTAAACCCCGCAGCCCCAAGTGGTCCTGTGGCCCGCATGGGAGTCCTAAATCCGACCGTGTTTACAGGCACAAAAGAAAAACACTCAAAAAAACTCACGCAAAAATACCCTATGTCTGTGTCATAACATTGGCTGTGAGGACTTCGTCCTCAGCCTCAGTAACACATGTTCCAGAATGGGGCTAAAAGTTAACATTAAGCATAGTCCCCTGTCCGGTTGGATGTCACAATCGATAGGAATTGAGCGCAAATGGAAGTGATGCAGTGATGTCAAGAGGTAACAAGAGCTACAGTTGCTGATGCAGAATGTGTGCGCAGGACCATTACAAGACAGTAAACAGGTCGTGTAACCACCCCTAGGCTAGGGTTAGGGTATATACATTATACTATAGTATTAGTGAAAGTAATACAGGGAAAGTGGATAATGCATTATAAATAGTATAGGTGACTAGTATAAGTGTTACGGTGATAAGCATTATAGAATAGTATTAGGGGAGTAGTATAAGGGTAAAGGGATAGCATTATTAGTATATATTAGGAAATTAAAGAGGGGAAATGTGGATAGCAATATAGTAAGTATTAAGGTGGATAGTAGTAATAACGTGTAATGGGATAGCATTATAGTATATGTCACTAGGGTGATAGTGGTAAGGATTAGGATGGTGTTGTCCGGGGTCTTAAGCTACAAGGGGTCTCCTGGTCCCACTCTGGTACTCCAATCATGACTAAGTGCACAGGCCGTGACCGAGGTGAGAGGGGAAAAAAAAAGAATCAGAGACACGTTGTTCCTGTTTTCAATCTTATGCCAAGCACTACTACTTATTCAGCGCGGCACACTATATTTTAATTGCGAGGTCAGGAAAAGGGCGTGGCGCATTCAGCCCCCAAATGGTACAGTCCATAGGAGGGTTTGACATAAAGTTCTTATTGGATCAAAGATAGTCACCTGGCAGATGAAGTTTCTGTTTTACAGCCAATGCTTCTTAGGACATGTAGTCGAAACTCCGTTGCTTGTCCGCGACAGGGATGTTTAAGTGGAACGCTGTTATCTTGGTTGCCGTCAATACAGCACATCATCGCCTCAAGATTGGATAATATGGAATAATGATATGTTTCTGTATAAGGAGGAAAGCTTGGTATTTTGTTCTTATAAACAAGACATTTATCTTATTGATGTCACACATTAACACATATGTAGTCATTAACCCTCACATGTTCCCCCCTAAAATGCCAAGCTGATCCCAATAATCAAACTCTAATATTACATAAGATTTTCCTGATTGGGAGCTGCTCACTACCGTGTGGATGATGGGGTTGGGGATTTCTTCTTAGGTTTCGCAGAGAGCCATTTCTATCAAGCAACAATCCCTGTCCTTCCTCATACAAACCTACCTTTCGCTGTGAGTCTCCACGTTCTAAACCCTTAAAATAAATTGAATCATCTCCATGCTTTGGCAATTTCCTTTACTTGATAATGGTGAATGTCTCTAACTTTTCATGCAACAAGTTTCCTGTTCTTTGCATTAGAAACAACCACCGGTTCCTTCCCGAAGCTATTTATGGGCTATTAGATTTTATTTATAGAGGGGAACACAAAAACAGCAAAGAACAAACAAGCAAAACACCAGAATAACCAGTAAATTGTACCAATTTGTTGTAACGCATTGCTCCACCTCCAGTCCAATCTGCCAACCAATTAGCCCAGGACTTAACCACTCTGAATTCTCCATAATTCTTCTTCGATAAATTCCTGATCTACCCCAGTCAAGTGAAGTACTATCCCCATTCAACTCCCTGTGTTTGTCTGGATGTAAGTACAACATTTCTTCTCCTACCATACGACAAACCTCCACATATCTCGCTAAAAACCATGTCTATTGCCAATCGGTCCTGTAGGGTCATTCTGGTATTGGGGCCTAACTCCTTATAGACACCTTGGAAACCGTCTCTGCTGTAATGACAAACCTCTGTAGGTTATAATAAGATATAATTAATACCAATCTACATATTTTGTAAATTGGACCTGTGGAATAAGAGGAGGCAAAACCCTGCTGCATCAGTCTTTGGGCTTTAAACTGGTCTGGTGACCCCCCCTAGGGAACCCTATGGCATCGGATGTAAACATGGAGTCCCCATCGATGTAGAGGCTAGAGTACTGCTCTTCTCTTCCCTTCAGAGCTTCACTGAGTGGGCAGCGATCCCAAGGGTATGCTTTTAAAAGGCATTAACTTCACAAAGGCACACAGACCATCCACTGTTGCAGGTAAGACGGCTTCTCAATTCCCTTCACCACACAACCAGAATACATCAATCAAGAGTACCTTTGTTGTTAAAGAGTTCACCTGAGGTCAGATTTTCAGACAAAATCCTTCTTGAAAGATCCAAGAGAGGTCGTTTGGATGTATCATTAAGGGAATAATGCAAGTGTTTAGCACTCACTCGGCCCTTTATTAGTTACAAAACCATCTGCAAGTAATGGGTTTGAACCCCCATTTTGCCTTCATCACAGCCTCAATTCTTCTGTTGGCAATAAGATTCCCAAGAGTTGTGTCAGACGATTCTCAAGTAGTAAACCTAAAGGGCCCAAAGAGTGCCAAGAAAATAAATCCCCACACCATGACCCACGCACCGCAACCACCTGAACCGTTAGATCACACAGGCAGGATGGATCCATGTCTTTCGAAGTTTTGACTGCCAAATTCAGACCCTACCATCCCAAGTCGCAGTCAGACATCTTAGGACCAATCAAAACCAGGCAAAAACGTTTCCAATCTTCTAGCTGTCCAATTTCGATGAAGACTTTGGCAAATTGGAGCCTCATTTTTCCTATCTTAGCGAAAGGAGGTGGCACCCGGTGTGGTCTTCTATCTTGCTGTATGCCCATCAGCCACAAATTCGCCGTACTTTAGCGTTCAGAGATGCTCTTCCAGACTGCCTACCTTTTTTTTAACGGGTGGCTATTTGAGTCTACTGAGTTGCCTTTCTAATCAAGCTCGAACCATCTGCCCATTCTCCTTGACCTCTGGCATCTAACAAGGCATATCCCGCCCACAGGACGTGCCGCTCACATGGATGTTATTTTTTTCGGACATCTCGTAAACCCTAGAGATGGTTGTGCGTGAAAATCCCAGGAGATCAGCATTTCTGAAATACTCATACCACCCTATCTGTCACCAACAACGTTGCCGACTTTTGAAAGTGCACTCAAAACACCTATTCTCCCAATACATTAGCTCGTGTTTGAACTGCAGGAGATTGTCTTTCTTGACCATGTCTATACATGCTAAATGCACTGATTGCCAGCCATGTGATTGCTGATTATTAAATTAAGTGTTAACGAGCAGTTGGACGGGTAAGCGACCTAAATAAAGTGGCCGTGAGTTATGGTGAATAGTCCCGGATAAATACCTCACCACTCCTGGGATGGCGTACCATGGTTATGAAAACTTAAAAGAGGGGTTCTAAATCTTCACATCCTAGATCTCATATTGTGTTTCTGTAGTAGTTTGAAAACAAAGTTCAGCATTAGTTTCATCTACATATGTGTATGGTTGGTCCCTCCATGTGTGCGTGTTGGCATTCCACACAACCAGACAGCAACAAGTCAGAATTGTGTGGCCCTAACATGTACTTTTGACCCATTCTAACCACTAGATTCCTTATCTGGGTGGTATTCAGTGTCTCGATTGATAATACATCTTTCCCATTGTATATTAGTGGAATAGGGACTACATCTGCTACAGCTAGTTGAGATCGTACCCTTCCCGTATTGGGGACAAGTGGTGGTCGCATGTGGTTTGGTTGTCCTACAGCAATCTTTGAGTCTATGAGGCCTAGCGGTGATTTTAGATTCCGGTATATGCCCGCCAGTGACGTATTTCACCCAATCACCCGAGCTGGTTCTCAATGATCAATAAGGAGGGTAACAACCACTGGTAGCTCACCACTACCCCAACGTTGGATTGGCCCCTAGTTAGCGTCATCCGGCACTAAACCAGGATCTCCCGTTTTATTATCTTGCGGTCCCTGCCCCCTGCACCTTAGGTTTATATCCCCAAACTACCACCTGTATCCACCCACATCGACCATATCTACAATATTATTAATCCCGGGGTTGGTTTCAACACACAAATAGAATTGCCACTGTGTAAGCCTTCTCTATCGTTAATTGGGACCCATCTTTACAAACGTTTCGTGGGTCAAAATATCACAGAAGTCAATGAGAAAATCAGAACTGTTGGCTTCTTGTCCACCCAAAATACGGTGCTCCCTCTTACTCCCCCCCAAATCCCACACAACATGCAAGATAAACAAGAGCATCATCCTAGTGTGGGGTCCCTTTAGCATGATAGTGCGTATGATCCCATGTGGATTTATCCTTCAACTTCACCGCCGTGGAGTGACCACAGAAAACAGTGAATTGGACCGTACGAAATCTGGGTTCAAGGCAATTCCTTACTAAATATGGTCTCTTTACATACACTCGGTCCACCTGGCTTGAAATCATGCACTAATGTCACCTTGATTCTGGAAGAGAAGCACGAAACAGTTGCAAGCAAATTAGTCAATTCTTTAAGACAATTCAAATCACAAATTGAACAGTTTTATTTCTGACCTCTCCTTTGCTCACTCTGTTCTCTGATTTCAAACGACTGGTGATGTTTACCCAAAACAGAATTTTAAAGGGGTCAGTGCTGTTTCCTGAGGAGTATGTGGACTGAGTATTGTAGCGAGGACCAATTGGGATAAGTTCTGACCAAGGTAAGTGGGGAATCAACTGTGGTCATTTCAAGAGTTTTGTTCTTCAGCGTACCATTCAATCATTCTACCTTTGGCAGAGCTTTGGGATGGTACGGGGCGCGAGTGGAGCCAAATCTACCCCTAACATTTCCATAACCTCTCGGAAAACCGAGCAAGATAAGCTGACCTTGGGTCTGATTCTATCACCGAGGGATTCCAAAACGTCAAGCTATTTCCAGTACCCTCAACTTCTTTGCAGTTACTTTGAGGTCATGTGGTCATTGGTATTTGCTCTGGCCACCTGAAGAACAATTCCACTGCCAACAAAGACATATTCGTATGTTCCACTCGTTGGCATCTGGATGTGGTCCACTTCGATCTTTGAACGGATATTCTGCTTCGCCAAGTGCTACATGTGAACTGAGTTGTAGAGCTGGGTTGCAGGTGACACAGGACCGAACAGGCTTGATTGAAGCGCTGCAATCATGTGAGCTGATTAACCTGTGTGCTAGTACAGCTTCTGCAACATAGGCCAGTGCATGTTTCTTTCCCTCTGTGAGTGGCCCATGCGCCCACGCCGCAATAGCAGGGTAACATTCGCCCTAGGTGAGGCAAACAATACCATTGTAGCTTCCATAATTTTCCCTGCACAGTAGCTCCTTCCCTTTTCCATTAGTTTTTCTCCTTGGCAGGGCCAGGTGTTTGTTCTTCAACCAACCGTTCTCCAGTGGTGCCCATTCCTGGTTTTCCTTCTCAGACCCGGTGTGGTCAGTTCCTGATCCTTAATAAACCTCTTCTCGATCTCTTGGAGTAAACTCCATATATAATGATCGCTTCGCTGATCCATCCACTTGGAAGACCACGGCGCCTAGGGCCGCATTGTCATTCTGCTTGGTCTGCAGTATGTCTTCCCTCTGGTTTCCCTAGCTTTTCACTTTTACCATGAGCCTTTACTATCAGATTAGCTACCTTGGTTGCGCAGTTCGAGTGCTGACAGCAGGACTTTATTTGCACTGCAATGCTTCACAGGTGTTCCTGCTGCTGTTATGAAGCCTCTAATCTTATTTTCCAAGGCACCTATTTATATGTCCAAAATCGTGTGTCAAAAGCCGTAGCATATATCTGTGAGTCCAGGTCCAAAAATTTTACAGTCTTGTATGCCTTCCAGAAGCCCATTGATGCAGGCCCTCTTCCAGAGCTTGTAGTATCTGCAACATGCGCTGAAGAGCGGGGGCATTTCATCGCCTACAAGGATTTCCTACTCTGTGTGTTATTGCAAATCTTGTATGAAAAGTCCCGGCTTCAGCTAGCATATCTTAAGTAACCATCTGTCTCATAGGTTGATGAGTCCGCATGGGGAATTATTCTTATCAGTCCACCACTGTAGCAGGTGATTTGATTCTTCATGCCATAGTTCAAGGCAATCATGGTCTAAGATCTTCCTTCCTTGTCATCATCATTTGAAATCATGCCTTTTGCCCCCTGCGTTCTTGGAAGAAGAGTGGCTGTATTCAGAACATCCACCGTTTGAAAGACACATTGGAGGGCATCAGTAAAGAGCACTGTAAGCTTAGATGGCTTGATGAGTCCATAAGCTTCGTAAGGACTGCAGTAGCACAGCAGCAAGGTCATAGGGGGCCTGTGAATAATTACAATCATGTTCCAGGACGATATCTGCAGTCACAATCCATTAAATCTGTGCGGCGTGTACAGCCTTCAAGCAGTATGGGACGCATGTACGAGCAACAGATCCCAGACTTGACTGAATTAGTATCCCAAGGGGCTGTTGTTTTCCCAGCATGGTCATGAGAGAGGGACGTTCATAGTTGCGAGTCCATCTGACTCTGAAACAAAAAGGTTGAAATGTTGTTTTAGTCTGAAGGCCAAGAGCTGGAGCTTATGAGACAGCTGCCTAAGTAGAGCCGCAAAGCCATGTTTTCTGTGTTCGAAGATAGTCATGGGGTTGGGTCAACTTCTAAACTTTGGCCTCCGTTTTAATGCAATGAGTAAGCGTTTGCTATTCCTTGATGCTTCCGGAAACCATTAGCTACAATTATGTGATACATACCCTAAAAATGACTGGAGTTGGCTCCGAGTGTCTCGTTGGGTAATAGATTGGTAAGGCAAGGACCCTGTCCTCTGTGTCAGAAGTCTAGTTATCCATGGCAAATGCAATGACCCAGGAATATAACCTTTTGCTTGACACCAATGTAGTAGTTTATCATTATACACCTTGCAGTTAGATTGTGGGAATGATGTTGGAGTAAGGGAAATGGATTTCAGCTTCCATGACCTCAGTGGTTCCTCCCAGAATATGACATCCACAATACTGAAATAAGATAACATCCAGTGTGGCTTCTTTCCATGGTTGTAAGAAACCTTCATATCTTTGAATGAATTGGATTTAGGACTGTTCCTTGGCCTCCTTGGTGTGTTCTGGTCCAGGTTGAGCTGCGGAGCCTTGGAAGGTGAAGGGCAAACAGGTATTTGGCAGTCTTCATGAAGAGGGACGCCTGAAGAACGACTATTAGCAAGATCCACAACTGTGAAGCTGGAAGCAGCATGAGGCATCATTGACAACAAGTGTAGTTTTGGGTTGGGGACCACAGGAGTTTTCTAATAAGGTGCTGCTTTGACATGCTCGCAAATCTTGCACTACCTGTAACTTTTTGAGCTCACCCTTCATATCCTCATTCTTTCTCGACTGAAATAGAGGCGTGTTTTAACATGGTGAATGTTACAGGATATTCGTCACCAGGCTTTATAAGGTCTGGATCCTGAGTCTTCAGCCTTCTTCCTGTCCTAACCTTCAAAGGGAATTGAGGTGTTAAACCTTGGATATTAGCGAGCTCTTCCTTGAGCACCTGAACACTGAGCAGGTAACCTGAGAGCAGTAGTCCAACATCGTCAGGAACCTATTGAGACATAAGTCCCGTGTGTAAGCTTGATGTAGAAAGGTGAGGTGGAATCTTGTACATGGATTCATAGGGACATCCATAACTGCAGGGTAAGCCTTAGGGCACAGCTACCTACTCCCATCTTCAGATGCCCGAGGGACAAGACAGGTATAATTTCCATGCCTTCCTGAGTAATACTGTTATTGTGCCCTCATGAGCTTGCAGAAGGTCCGCAACCAAGTAGATATCACTAAGGGCAGTGTTTGATACTAGAAACTTATCAACAATCAGGGAAGGGTGACCAGCAATATTGGCACTGTAGAGAGGCTGACTAAAAAATGCGACCCCCTCTACCTGCCAATACAGCTAAGTATGTCAGAGGAGATCCTGGACCCCATGAGGTAGGGACTATGGCTGAAATCACAGATGTGGCCTAACCATGTGTCCACCATAAAATCTGTAGGCTGACCCAGCGACAGGGAAAGTGATACCCCACACGCTTTTGTTTGTCCACCTCCATGAAGAGAACTGGGGACTGGCTGGCCATAACCTTGATAGGTGGCCCATCTGGATGCGGTATCCGGCCATGCCTGATAGTACATTTCGATATCCGTCGTAAATGATGTTTTGTGGATGCGGACCCGCAATCACGATTCAAGAATGCCCGGTCCTGGATAGGCAGCGCCAGCAAACAGGAGGTTCTCGTGCTGCCGTTGGGGGGTTTCCGTGGTGGGGCTCTATGGTTACGAAGCTTGTGGCCAAGGGGTCTGGGTACACTCAATCATCAACCGGCTTCACACCCTTTTTGTCATTCTTTTATCTTTCCTGTCCTTTGTCAATCTCTTTTTGAACCCCTTTACTACAGGATAGAACTCTCCTTGTACTCTGAGCCGTACAACTCTGGTCTGGTGCGCAGCACAAGACTATCTAGAAGGTCTTACTTCCAGGCCATCAATCAGACTCAACCAACAAGGACTAAATTATCTATTGGTTAGGAAATTCCTAGAGTCTTCGTACTGCTGCACACAAGCGTAGCAGCAGAATTGTCTACGGGACCTTTTGGTACCTGCTTCTTGTTGGACATCCGCAGATGGAATCTTGATCACCTCAGCAGATGTCTGGGCCCACACTTTTAAGTTGTTCGAATACAAGGGACCTAGACTCGAAGGAGTATAATTGAACTATTCCGTGGTATCCAGAAATTCTTGATGGAATGTGAGTAATTCATCCTGATGCTTAACCATCACTACGGTATCTAGATGCCGTTCCCAGTTTGGCCACCATATATCAAGCCTGGTCTGTGTCAGTTTTCTAACAAATTGCATGGTAAATTCATGGGGTCAGGTACTTTTGCTTACCAGAGAGTCTAACTGTTACTCGGGGTGAATGGGCACATAATTGGGATGCGGCCCCTTCTGGCATCACCAAAACCGGTAGGTCTGCTGATCAATGTGACTTCAAGTACTGGCTGGCTGTCCAGTCGTGCAGAGGGATAGAGGTAAGGGCATTTGGATGTCTTCCGCTGGTAAGATCTTCCAATGCCCTAACCTATGTTGGACCAGACAATACCAGTGTGGTGCCTGGGTTTTCGTACACCCAATCCTTATCACTTCTAAAATCACATCATAGGCTTCAGTGATGAGTATATCGATAATAGTGCATATCAATGCAGTTGTACACATTCTAGAAGGGGGTATCCAAGGATACCTGGGCCCAGAAACCAAAGGTTAGTGAGAATGGAACGTTCAGATTGCATGTCATCACGTGAGACACCCTGCGCGGCGCTAAGTGGCAATTCCATAGGATGAGACGATAGGAATTTCTACAGTCTTGTCAGGGATTCTTTGCTTGCCATATACGGGGCCTACGGTGTGTATTAAAGGACTTCACATGGCAACCCACCCGCGCTCCGTGTAACTGACTGCGGATCCAGAGTCTAAGGTTCCCTTGTTTTCTATGAATCCGGCACATTCCACCATGGACGTTCTGCCCTCCTTCCTAATGAGCTACGCATCCAAGCCTCCAGCCGTTGGTTAACGCGTTGTTTGCTGGACTCACTATTACTCACCCACCCATTGTGGGTGGAAGGAGAGTCTCCAATGACCCACAGTGAACCAGAATTGTTCACTTATGGGGGTATTGAACAACTCTGGAACACTCGGTTTCCAATGTACCCCATGTTCGTAATCAGTCTTCCTTGTAGGGGGACTGGGTATACTTAGTTCCGACTCCAAAGCTACGGGTTGATAGAACCTTGATTTTGGGGACGACGCCACTGTCCAGTGCCGCCAGTCCGAAAAGTTATGGGGTACACGGTTGCAGCCCTGAACCTCCCTGATCAGGGGATTTAACGATCCATCCCCGTCCACCTAATGGGTTGAGATCTCCGGGGCGACCATTCGGAGTCCCTCCCCCGTGCTGAGAAGGTCCCTGGAGGAGGCATCTCATCCTCTCCTGATCCCAGACGAACACTGCGGCCAGGAGTGGTGGTGGGCGGTCTGTGTTTCCTGGGGCAGGGTGGCCACAGATGTATGAGGCCTGTTCCCTGGTCCACTCTCAGCGTTGGCGGGGCGAGTGGGACCACTGAGTTAGACTATGCTCCCTGGGAGGTGACTAAATGGATAATAGGGACCGGGACAGGGTATGGTTCATTACCAAGGAGGCGTCGGCCCTCATGGGGGTCGTTTTCCGGGCAGCGCCACAAGACTCTACAAGTTTCCACCCATCCCTGGATGTTGCTCACCACATACATCACAGGTCCTACACCATTCCGGACCATTACGGCGCCAATTAATAGGGCGGTGTCGCATTCAAACTGAGCGGCCATCTTAGAATCACAAAATCTTCATCTGGACATTTCAGAGTAACCTTACACTTTTTCAGCGTTCTCAGAACCTCCAATACCCTCAACTTCAAACATAATTTTCTTTCTGCTTCCCCTCGCAACCTCAAATGGGCCTGAGCCATATCTAACCAACCTTCATCACACAACTTGCCTCCAATAATCTTCTATGAATTCCTGGCCACTTTGACGAGGTTGGAGCCGTCCCTCCACTAGACAATCCCACAACATTGTACAACTTCCTAGCATGAATTACATATTTCTTCCCTTCTTTCAGAGCACTAAATTTCCACGCATCTCCGCGCCTATTGGTAACTTATGTCTCTGTTAAAACATGTAAACTATGAATAATATTCTTCCTCTTTCCTCATAGTTCCTGACATACTAACAACAAAGTAGTGGGCCACCACTTGTGTCCCGGGTCAGAGCCACTCAGACTCGTGAGACTCTATCAAAGATAATAAAAATGTCCCTACCTACCAAAACACTAGTCCCGTTCACCCGCTGTCACAGTACGATTTACCTACTATGAGTGACTGTTACGCTCCCGTATTTCACCAATTATCCAGAAAGTTTCCTCCTATTGAGTTTTCAACTTCTTAATCCCCGGACCCGTGCCAGGCAGCTAATCAGAACCTAGCCTTGTTCTGTCCTAGTAACAAAGAGAAAGAGTCCCACTATCTCCTTCAGGACTTCGCCGAGGGCAATAGTTAGGCAATTGATTACACGAACCATACAGGGGAACAGGCTTCAGTGACTATTCAAAATGACTCATCCTTATTACCCATCCGTCACTCATGCAGTGGTTCGGGGCCGAGGAACTAAATCAGAACCATATACTATGACAGTCACTTTATTTATGACCACCCGCAGATCAGACCGGGACAGCGATTACTAAACAAACAACATCAAATGTCCAACGCAGTCCAATACATAGAATATGTATCGACTTACGTGACTTCATGATGCACAGTCCGTCTATTTGATGTTAATCCGGGTTTTCACTCGCGATCCGTATCTGTCGGTCTCCGGGTGGAGGGCGGGATCTGTTCTTAAGCCACGCCCCACGTTGGCGCTCCAAAATTTTCGGGTCGTAAGCCGACAAGGTCTCCTGTTCCACCTCTGGTACTCCAAATCAAAGTCTATGTGCATCAAGGCCGTCCAAGTGGAAAGAAAGAGCAGACACGTTTGTTCAGTGTTCAATCTTATTCCTGGCACTACTATCCTACGTTTATTCAAGCGCAGAGGTGGTGTTGCACACAATGCATATATATTGCTAGTAGAAAAAGGTGGCTGTGGGCGCTTGCGCAGTGGGACAGTCCATAGGGAGATGGGGTTGATCATAAAGTTCTTTATTGGTTCAAAGACAGTTGCCGGGGCAGATGAATTTTCTGTTGTAACAGCCAAAAGCTTCTTAGGAACATGTATCGAAACTCATGGTTTGCTTGTCGACAAGGATGTGTAGTGTGGAATCGCGTTATCTTGGTTGCTCAATACGCACACACATCGCCTCAAATGGATATATGGATATCTGTATGTTCTTATAAGGAGGAAAGCTTGGTATTTTCTTATAAACAAACTTTAGCTTATTGATGCACACATGTACACATATTAGCATTAACCCTCACAGTGTAAGGCAGTGTTCCCCAGCTCCAGTCCTCAAGCCCCACCAACAGGTCATGTTTTCAGGATCTCCCACAGAATGCACTGACCATCATTATATCACCTGCAATACTGAGGAAAGCCAGAAAACATGACCTGTTGCTGGGCCTTGAGGACTGGAGTTGGGGACCCCTGGTGTAAGGGATAAAGTTAGGGTTACTGGGAGGATAGGCTTAGGGATACAGAAATGGATAGAATGGGGGTTAGCGATACGGTTGTGGTTATTGTTAGGGATAGTGTTATAGGTGATATGGATAGGGTTAGGGATGGTGTTAGGGTTACTGATAGGGATAGAGTTAGGGTTGGAGTTAGGGTTGTGGTTATTGCAGGGGCGTCGCTAGGCAGATTCATTCAGGGCACGAGCCCCGAATGAATTCGCCTGTGCCCCGAGTCTCGGTGGCTCCAGGCCGCTGCCGTGGGCCTGGAGCGCTCCTTAGTGCGGGCGGCGCTCACTCATGTCTCTGACTGCACGGCCGTTTCACAGCAGCTGCGCAGTCAGAGTCGGGGAGGAGGCAGGATGGATCGGTACCGTCCTGTCTTCTCCCCTGTATGTATGGTGCTTGGTAAGCGCTGTACATACACATCAGCGTCGCAGGGGGAGTGACGCGCCGCTTTCATCACCCCCTTGCGACGCTGGGTCTCCTAAGCCGGCAGCTCTGCCGGCCGAGGAGGTCCCGGGCACCACGAGACGGCGTAAGCAGCGTGATGACATCACACTGCTTACACAGTTCTCGAGCTGCAGGACCTGGACGCGCGGACCGTGCCTCATTAGGTAAGTAGTTTTTTTTTATTTTATTTTTATTAGCTAAGGGGGCATATCACTGGCTGGGGGGGCATATCACTGGCTGGGGGGGGCATATCACTGGCTGGGGGGGCATATCACTGGCTGGGGGGCATATCACTGGCTGGGGGGGCATATCACTGGCTGGGGGCATATCACTGGCTGGGGGGGCATATCACTGGCTGGGGGGCATATCACTGGCTGGGGGGCATATCACTGGCTGGGGGGGCATATCACTGGCTGGGGGGCATATCACTGGCTGGGGGGGCATATCACTGGCTGGGGGGCATATCACTGGCTGGGGGGCATATCACTGGCTGGGGGGCATATTACTGGCTAATGGGGGCATATCACTGGCTGGGGGGCATATCAATGGCTGGGGGGGCATATCACTGGCTGGGGGGCATATTACTGGCTAATGGGGGCATATCACTGGCTGGGGGGCATATCACTGGCTAATGGGGGCATATCAATGGCTGGGGGGGCATATCACTGGCTAATGGGGCATATCAATGGCTGAGGGGCATATCACTGGCTGGGGGGCATATCAATGGCTGGGGGGGCATATCACTGGCTGGGGGGCATATCACTGGCTTGGGGGGCATATCACTGGCTGGGGGACATATCAATGGCTGGGGGACATATTAATGGCTGGGGGCATATCACTGGCTGGGGGTCAAATTAGTGGCTATGGGGGCATATCAATGGCTGGGGGGCATATTACTGGCTGGGGGGAATATTAATGGCTATGGGGGCATATTACTGGCTATGGGGGGCATATTACTGGCTGGGGGGCATATTACTGGCTATGGGAGGCATATTACTGGCTATGGGGGGCACATTATTGGTTATGGGGCGCATATTACGGGCTGGGGGCATACTGGCTATGGGGGCATATTACTGGCTATGGAGGGCATATTACTGGCTATGGGGGGCATATTATTGGTTATGGGGCGCATATTACTGGCTGGGGGCATATTACTGGCTATGGGGCATATTACTGGCTATGGGGGGCATATTACTGGCTATGGGGGGCATATTATTGGTTATGGGGCGCATATTACTGGCTGGGGGCATATTACTGGCTATGGGGGCATATTACTGGCTATGGGGGGCATATTACTGGCTATGGGGGGCATATTATTGGTTATGGGGCGCATATTACTGGCTGGGGGCATATTACTGGCTATGGGGGGCATATTATTGGCTATGGGGGGTATATTACTGGCTATGGGGGGCATATTACTGGCTATGGGGGGCATATTATTGGTTATGTGGCGCATATTACCTGCTGGGGGCATATTACTGGCTATGTGGGGCATATTATTGGCTATGGGGGGCATATTACTGGCTATGGGGGGCATATTACTGGCTAAAGGGGACATATTACTGGCTAAAGGGGGCATACTTTTGGCTAAGGGGGCATATTATTGGCTAAAAAAGGGGCATATTATTGGCTAAGGGGGCATATTATTGGCTAAGGGGAGCATATTACTGGCTAAAGGGGGCATATTACTGGCTAAAGGGGACAGTAACCTAGGTACAGAGGGCAGTAACCTGGCTAGAGGGGCTAATGACTTGGCTAAAGAGGGCTACTACCTGGCTATAGGGGGCAAATATTTACCTACAAGGGGGTAATTATTACCATTTGGGGCACTATAGATGGGGAGTTTGTATACAGATAGGAATTTGCAGAGAAATGCTGATAAAATGAGGAGTCTAAGATGTTTGTTTTGTACATTTTTCAGTGAAGAGTTGTGGACAGTAGAAGTCATCCTGGCATCTGGGAAGATGGAGAAGAAGAGACAGAGAACAACTCTTCAGAGACGTCTCCTGTAAGTCACTAAATGTAACTGCAGTGTAATCACTTCTATTTCTGCTGAGCCTACATACAACTAGTATCTACCACTATATGGTCACTGTGTGGCGGTGGTATATGTACAACTGATGTCACATGTGGGAGTCGCATTCGGTCAGGGTCTGGCAGAATTATTTGAACCTTAAGTAGTAATAGTTTTGGGTCTTGTTTTGTAGGAGTTTTTTTTTTACTAACAATGAGTCGTCTGGTGTACTTGCTCCATGTATAGGTGTATTTTTTGGTGACTGTCACTGCCATACATAGGTGAGAGGTTTTGAAAATGCAAATTTGTCAGCTCTGATTTTCATTGTGCAGTGACTGCTGAGGAGATGGACGGGATCTATGTGGAATATGCAGAAAATTAGTGACAGGAACAGAAGTTTTTTCTCTTTAAAAACACATCCGCAGTTCACAATGAGGCGCGAAAAATTCCGTGTGAACCCATCCCTACCCAGAAAAACTTAAGGGCCTGATCCCCGGATGTTTTAGGACCCTAGCAACGCCCCTGGGTTATTGTTAGGGATAGTTTTATAGATGATATGGATAATGTTAGGGATGATGTTAATGTTACCAATAGGGATAGAGTTAGGATAGGGTTAGGGACACAGAACTGGATAGAATGGGGGTAAGAGATAGGGTTAGGGTTATTGTTAGGGTAGTGTTAGGGATGGTATTAGGGTTGCTGATGGGGATAGGGTTAGGGTTATTGTTAGGGATACTGTTATAGGTGATATGGATAGTGTTAGGGATAATGTTAGGTTTACCAATAGGGATAGGGTTAGGGATACAGAAATGGATAGAATGGGGGTAAGAGATAGGGTTAGGGTTATTGTTAGGGATAGCATTATAGATAATATGGATAGTGTTAGGGATGGTATTAGGGTTCCTGGTAGGGATAGAGTTAGGGTTAGAGATAGGCTCAGGGTTATTGTTAGGGAAAGTGTTATAGGTGATATGGATAGTGTAAGGCTGATGTTAGGGTTACCAATAGGGATAGAGTTAGGATAGGGTTAGGGATACAGAAATGGATATTATGGGGTTAATAGAAATGTTTATTTTTATGGATAGCATTATAAATAATATGCATAGTGTTAGGGATGGTATTAGGGTTACTGATAATGACAGAGTTAGTGTTAGAGATAGGATTAGACTTATTGGGAGGGTTAAGGATATGGATAGTGTTGAGGGTAGTGTTGGAAATGGTATTAGGGATAGTGTAAAGGTCAGGGATGCTTTAAATGATAGAGTTAGGGTTAGTAGTATAATGTTGTACCGTGTTAGCCATAGAAAGTAGTAGAAGAGTGAAGAAATCAGGCGATACCTTTTAGAGGCTAACTGAGTATATTTGATGGTGAGCTTTGAGAGGACTAGCTCTCTTCTTCAGACATGGTGTTATACAGAGTTAGGGTTAATAATAGGGATATGGTTACGGATAAAGTTAGGGTTACTGGGAGGATAAGGATAGGATGGGGGTTAGAGATAGGATTAGGTTTATTGAAAAGGTTACTACTAGGGATTGTGTTGTAGGTGATATGGATAGGCTTAAAGACAGTGTTAGGAATAGGATTGAGGATAGGTTAACGGATAGGGACAGAGTTAGGGTTAGATAGAGGGTTATGGTTATTGTTAGGGATCGTGTTGTAGGTGATATGGATAGGGTTAGGGATAGGCTTAAAGATAGTGTTAGGAATGGGATTAGGGTTAGAGTAACTGATAGGGATAGAGTTAGGGTTAGAGTTTAAAAATAGCATCAGGGATGGGATCAGGAATAGGCTCAGGGTCCGTCCTCACAACAAGAATTTTCAGTAAGAAATCAACGCAGATTCAAATTTTAAAAGACTGTAACCCCCCCATAGACCTCAAATGAGAATCCGAGTGTAGTTTACATGACTCGGATTTACTGAGGTCGGATGTTAAAACCGCCGTCTTTTCATAAAAACTTAGAACATGTTTAATCTTCCGCCGTATTCCACTCATAAAACAGCGGAAAATTTACTATTGAAGTTAGTGGGAAAGCTTTGAGAGCGACCTTTTTTTGTGGATCTGCATCCAAGAAGTCAATCGTGCTCTGTGGTGCAAGAACGACTGAAAAACTGAATCCAAAATCCGGGTGTAAATCCGGGCCAAAAAACAAAAACCTGGTGCTTGGTTCTTGTACAAAATACTGTTCAATTACTCGTCAGACGACGCGGTTTTTGGATTCGGAATCCGACGAGTATTTTGTCCTCTGTTTTGTGGACGGACTCTCAGGGACAGTGTTAGGGCTAGAGAAGAAATTCAGGCTCAGCACGCTCCAAACCCAGATTTTCATAGGTTTCCAACAGAACAAAACTGTGTTTGGGCAAAACTAGAGACTTCCAGGGCACTAAGACAAAATCTGTATGGGGCCCCTACTTACCAAGTGCAGTTTATAATACCAGCATCTTCTTATACAGCGGAGGGACATGTGGTCCCCTCATCCCCTCAGTCATGAAGCCCCTCTCTAGTAGCTGTGTCCCCCATAAACTGACAGGGACAAAGCTCCAAAACACATAGGAGGGTCTTCTGCTGTGGAAGGGGTCTATTACTGCTCACGTTTATGAACAGAACCAGAACTACAGTATAGACTGACACTTTGACAGAGGTGGGGAGCAGAGGACTTGGGTGGGATGTTGAACTAGAAGTAAGACCGCACCTAAAGCAAAGAGGGACTGCGGATGTCGCAGAATAGTAAGTTAACCCGTAAAAGACAGTAAAGCTCACTAAACCTGAGCCTTAACCCAGTTTAGGGTTGAGGATAGTTTTAGGGATGGTATTAGGGTTAGGAATAGGATCAGGGATGGTGTAAGGATTAGGAATAGTTATGGAAAGCATTAGTGTTTGGGGCTGTGTTAGTGGTAGGGTTAGGGATAATGTTGGGAATGGTGTAAGGGTTAGTGTTAGGGATGGGACTACTGTTAGGGATAGGATCAGGGATAATGTAAGGGATAAGGTTAGAGATAGTGTCGGGGATGGTGTAAGAGTTAGGGATAGTGTCAGGGACGGTGTAAGAGTTAGGGATAGTGTCGGGGATGGTGTAAGAGTTAGGGATAGTGTCAGGGACGGTGTAAGGGTTAGGGATAGTGTCAGGGACGGTGTAAGGGTTAGGGATAGTGTCAGGGACGGTGTAAGGGTTAGGGATAGTGTCGGGGATGGTGTAAGGGTTAGGGATAGTGTCTGGGATGGTGTAAGGGTTAGGGATAGTGTCGGGGACGGTGTAAGGGTTAGGGATAGTGTCAGGGACGGTGTAAGGGTTAGGGATAGTGTCGGGGATGGTGTAAAGGTTAGGGATAGTGTCGGGGATGGTGTAAGGGTTAGGGATAGTGTCGGGGATGGTGTAAGGGTTAGGGATAGTGTCGGGGATGGTGTAAGGGTTAGGGATAGTGTCGGGGACGGTGTAAGGGTTAGGGATAGTGTCGGGGACGGTGTAAGGGTTAGGGATAGTGTCGGGGATGGTGTAAGGGTTAGGGATAGTGTCGGGGACGGTGTAAGGGTTAGGGATAGTGTCGGGGATGGTGTAAGGGTTAGGGATAGTGTCAGGGATAGTGTAAGGGTTAGGGATAGTGTCTGGGATGGTGTAAGGGTTGGGGATAGTGTCGGGAATGGTGTAAGGGTTAGGGATAGTGTCTAGGATGGTGTAAGAGTTAGGGATAGTGTCAGGGACGGTGTAAGGGTTAGGGATAAGGGGCTGGGATGATGTAAGGGGTTGGGATAGTTCAGGATGGTGTAAAGTTAGGGTAGGTTGGGGATGGGTAAGGGGGTTTGGGATAGTTTGGGGATGTAAGGGTTAGGGATAGTGTCGGGAAGGTGTAAGGGTTGGGGATAGTGTCGGGGATGGTGTAAGGGTTAGTGTTAGCGATGGGGTTAGAGTTAGAAATACTGTAATAGGATGAGGGATAGTGTAAGGGATGGGGTTAGTGTTAGGGATAGTGTCATGAGTAGTGTAAGGGCTAAGGATAGTGTCAGGAATAGTGTAAGGGTTAGGGATAGTGTCGGGGATGGTGCAAAGGTTAGGGATAGTGTCTGGGATGGTGTAAGGGTTAGGGATAGTGTCTGGGATGGTGTAAGGGTTAGGGATAGTGTCGGGGATGGTGTAAGGGTTAGGGATAGTGTCGGGGATGGTGTAAGAGTTAGGGATAGTGTCTGGGACGGTGTAAAGGTTAGGGATAGTTTCTGGGACGGTGTAAGGGTTAGGGATAGTGTCTGGGATGGTGTAAGGGGTGGGGTGTTTCTGGGCGGTGTAAGGGTTAGGGAAAGTGTCGGGGACGGTGTAAGGGTTAGGGATAGTGTCGGGGACGGTGTAAAGGTTAGGGATAGTTTCTGGGATGGTGTAAGGGTTAGGGATAGTTTCTGGGATGGTGTAAGGGTTAGGGGTTAGTGTGGGGAGGGTGTAAAGGGGTTTGGGTAGTGCGGGACGGTGTAAGGGTTAGGGATAGTTTCTGGGATGGTGTAAGGGTTAGGGATAGTGTCGGGGACGGTGTAAGGGTTAGGGATAGTTTCTGGGATGGTGTAAGGGTTAGGGATAGTTTCTGGGATGGTGTAAGGGGTTTGGGTATGTCGGGGCGGTGTAAGGGTTAGGGTAGTGTCGGGGCGGGGTAAGGGTTAGGGATAGTTTTGGGATGTGTAAGGGGGTTAGGGATAGTGTCGGGACGGTTAAGGGTTAGATAGTGTCGGGGATGGGGTAAAGGTTAGGGATAGTTCGGGGCGGTGTAAGGTTTGGTAGTGTCAGGACGTGTAAGGGGTTTGGGTAGTGCGGGATGGTGTAAAGGTTAGGGTGTGCGGGGGCGGTTTAAGGGTTAGGGGTAGTGCGGGACGGTTGAAGTTAGGGATAGTGTCGGGGCGGTGTAAGGTTTGGATAGTGTCGGGGTTGGTGTAAAGGTTAGGGATAGTGTCGGGGATGCTGTAAGGGGTTTTGGGGTATGTCGGAGATGGTGTAAGGGTTAGCGATAGTGTCGCGGATGGTGTAAGAGTTAGGGATAGTGTCTGGGACGGTGTAAAGGTTAGGGATAGTGTAGAGGATGGTGTAAGGGTTAGGGATAGTGTCAGGGACGGTGTAAGGGGGGGATGTGCAGGGGTGGTGAAAAATTAGGGATAGTGTCGGGGATGCTGTAAGGGTTAGGGATAGTGTCGGAGATGGTGTAAGGGTTAGCGATAGTGTCGCGGATGGTGTAAGAGTTAGGGATAGTGTCTGGGACGGTGTAAGGGTTAGGATATGTCAGGGGTGGGTAAGGGGTTTGGGGTGTGTCGGGGATGGTGTAAGGGGTTGGGATAGTGTGGGGACGGGTTTTTAAGGGTTGGATGTGTTGAGGGTGGGTAATTTGTGTTAGGATGGGGTTATGAGAAATACTGTTGGGAATAGGGTCACGGACAGTGTTAGGGTTGGGGTTAGTGTTAGGGGTAAGGATAGGGATAGTGTCTGGAATAGTGTAAGGGTTAGTGTTAGAAATACTGTCGGGAATAGGGTCACGGACAGTGTAAGGGTTAGGGATAGTGTCGGGGATGGTGTAAGGGTTAGGGATAGTGTCCAGGTTTGTGAAGAATTGGGATAGTGTCGGGAAATATGAAAGGGGTTAGTGTTAAATATGTTGGGGGGCAGTGAAAGGGAGGGGGTAGGGGGTTAGGGGTAAGGTTAGGGATAATGTTGGGGTTTGGGGTGTAGGGTTAGTGTTGAAAAAGGAGCAGGTTTGGAAGTACGACCAGGAGGATAGGTAGGGAGCAAATGTTAACCCTGGAACAAGTCCCCCCCCCCTTTACTGTCTCCCCTATTGCAGTCCGACCCCAAAAGGTCATCAAGGAGGACAATCCCCAATGCTAAAGTGTACACAGAGCCCAAACAAGACTAACAACATACGGACCAATAGTCGTACAGAAAAGGGTCTGAAACCAAGCGGTGCAAAATCAGTAAGAATATGAAGGGTAAGGAGAGCAAGCAAGAGGTAAGAAATCCAAAACCAGCAGCCAAATACAGAGAGGACTTATAGCGAGCACTGGAAAGAGCGCTAATGGGAGCAGTATGGGATGTCAGAGTCCCAGTCCAGGACGCGATTGGACCGGCCCTTTGGACTCCAACCGCACAGTCACGCTGGGGGGAGGGAAAGTAGTGGTTTGGAGCTGTTAATCCAATAGCTGTAACCCTCTGACCCAGGTCAGCGGGGAAAGAGACGGGTGTAGCGGGATTCAACTAACACAGCAAAGAGTGAGATAGAGCCGTGTTCAGACCAGTGCCAGGCACAATACAATAAAGTACAAAATCACGGTCAACAGCGCATCCTCCGCTGTACTTTACGGGGGGGGATGGGGCAGGACCCAAAAGGGCAGGAGTAACACAGGGAAGGTAGGGACGGGGGTTTAAAGTAAGGGATGGGGGAATGTAAGGGACAGGGTTAATGTAAGGGATAGGGTTAATATAAGGGATAGGGTTAGTGTAAGGGATAGGGTTAATATAAGGGATAGGGTTAGTGTAAGGGATAGGGTTAATGTAAGGGATAGGGTTAATATAAGGGATAGGGTTAGTGTAAGGGATAGGGTTAATATAAGGGATAGGGTTAATGTAAGGGATAGGGTTAATATAAGGGATAGGGTTAATATAAGGGATAGGGTTAATGTAAGGGAAGGGGTTTAAAGTAAGGGATAGGGTTAATATAAGGGATAGGGTTAGTGTAAGGGATAGGGTTAAGTAAGGGTAGGGTTAGTGTGAGCGTGTTTTTAACTCCCGTCCTCAAGACCCCCCAACAGGGCATGTTTTCCGGCTTTCCCCAGCATTGCCCCGGGGATTTAAATTTTTGGGCTTTCTGTGGGGGGATCCCGAAAACATGACCCGTTGGTGGGTCCCTGAGGCTGGAGTGAGAAAAACTGTGTTGGGTAAGCAGGGGCCCCTCTCCTTGGCCAGGTAGGCCACTGCCCGGGGCCCCACGTCTCGGGGGCCCTCCCCGGAGCGCCTTCCCCGCCCCGGGGCGACAGCCGGGATTCGGGCCGCAGCGCCCCTCGGAGCGCGCCCCAGGGGCTGGGGGTTTCCCCCTGGGGGCCCCGGTACCCGGGGCCGGTCTGTGGCCCCCCTTATCCCACGGCTGCATGGCCGGGTCACAGACCCAGCCGGCACCTCACGGCCGCCGCCTGACCCCGGGTGGGCAGCAGCCGAGGCTGAAATTGGGA
>JAODAL010053584.1:0-25186 GCA_025379985.1 Phyllomedusa bahiana
TTGTTGCCCGTAGTGCCCCCTTGTTTGCCAGTAGTGCCCCCCCTCTTTAGCCAGGTCGTGCCCCCTTTGTTGCCAGGTGTTTCCCCCATTTTTTAGCCAGGTAGTGCCCCTTTGTTGCCAGGTGAGCCCCCCCTTTGTTAGCCAGGTAGTGCCCCCTTTTGTTAGCCAGGTAGTGCCCCCTTTTGTTAGCCAGGTAGTGCCCCCTTTGTTGCCAGTGTGCCCCCATTTGTTAGCCAGGTAAATGCCCCTTTGTTAGCCAGGGAGTGCCCCATTGTTAGCCAGGTATGCCCCCCTTTGTTAGCCAGGTAGTGGCCCCTTTGTTGCCAGGTTTTTCCCCCTTTGTTAGCCAGGTAGTGCCCCTTTTTTAGCCAGGTAGTGCCCCCTTTGTTGCCAGGTGATGCCCCCATTTGTTACCAGGTAGTGCCCCCATTTGTTTAGCCAGGTAGTGCCCCCATTTGTTAGCCAGGTATGCCCCCCTTTGTTAGCCAGGTAGTGCCCCCCTTTGTTGCCAGGTGTTTCCCCCATTTGTTAGCCAGGTATGCCCCCATTTGTTAGCCAGGTTGTGCCCCCTTTGTTTGCCAGGTAGTCCCCCCTTTGTAGCCAGGTAGTGCCCCCTTTGTTTGCCAGGTAGTTTCCCCCCCTTTTTAGCCAGGTAGTGCCCCCTTTGTTAGCCAGGTAGTGCCCCCTTTGTTTGCCAGGTAGTGCCCCCCTATTGTTAGCAGGTAGTGCTCTTTGTTAGCCAGGTAGTGCCCACTTTGTTGCCAGGTGATGCCCCCATTTGTTAGCCAGGTTAAGTGTCCCATTTGTTATCCAGGTAGTGCACCTTTTGTTTAGCCAGGTGTGGCACCCATTTGTTAGCCAGGATAGTGCCCTCTTTGTTGCCAGGTTGTTGCCCCCTTTGTTGCAGGAGTTGCCCCCTTTGTTAAGCAAGGTAGTGCCCCCCATTTTTGTTAGCCAGGTAGTTGCCACATTTGTTAGCCAGGTAGTGCACACCCATTTTCGGTTAGCCAGGTGTGGCCCCCATTTGTTAGCCAGGTTAGTGCCACCTTTGTTGCAGGTGATGCCCCCATTTGTTTGCCAGGTGATGCCCCCATTTGTTAGCCAGGTAGTGCCCCCTTTGTTAGCCAGGTAGTGCCCCCTTTGTAGCCAGGTAGTGCCCCCTTTGTTGCCAGGTAGTTGCCCCCTTTGTTAGCCAGGTTTAGTGCCACTCTTGTTTAGTCAGGTAGTGCCCCTCCTTTGTTGCAGGTGGTTGCCCCCAAATTTGATAGCCAGGTAGTGCCCGCTTTGTTGCAGGTGATGCCCCATTTGTTAGCCAGGTAGTGCCCCCTTTGTTGCCAGGTAGTGCCCCCTTTGTTGCCGGATGATGCCCCCCATTTGCTAGCCAGGTAGTGAACTCTTTGTTAGCCAGTTAGTGCCCCCTTGTTAGCAGGTCGTGCCCCCTTTGTTGCCAGGTGATGCCCCCATTTGTTAGCCAGTTGTGCCCCCTTTGTTGACAGGTTAGTGCCCACTTTGTGCCAGGTTATGCCCCCATGTGTTAGCCAGGTTAGGGCCCCCATTGGTTAGACAGGTAGTTTGCCCCCTTTGTTAGCCCAGGTAGTGCTCCCCTTTGTTAGCAGGTGATGCCCCATTTGTTACCAGGTAGTGCCCCATTTGTTACGCCATGTAGTGGCCCCCTTTGATGCAGGTAGTGCCCCTTTTTTGCCAGGTGATCCCCCATTGTTAGCCAGTAGTGCCCTCATTTGTTAGCTATGTAGTCCCCCTTTGGTGCCAGGTAGTATGCCACTTTGTTAGCCAGGTAGTGCCTCTTTGTTAGACTGGTAGTGAGCCCCTTTGTTGCCAGGTCGATGCCCCATTTTGTTATCCAGTTAGTGCCCCCTTTGTTTGCACAGGTAGTGACCCCCATTTGGTAGCAGGTAGTCGCACCCCATTGGTTAGCAAGGTAGTTGCCCCTTTGTTGCCACGGTAGTGCCCCTTTGGTTAGGCCAGTTAGTGCCACATTTTGATGCCAGGTGATGCCCCATTTGTTACCCAGGTAAGTGCCCCCTTTGTTGCCAGGTAGTGCCCCCTGTGTTGCCAGGTAGTGCCCCCTTTGTTGCCAGGTAGTGACCCCTTTGTTAGCAAGGTAGTGCCCCCTTTTGTTTAGCCAGGTGATGCCCCCATTTGTTAGCCAGGCAGTGCCCTTCTTTGTTAGCCAGGAGTGCAACTTTGTTAGCAGGTAGTGCCCCCTTTGTTGCCAGGTGATGGCCCACATTTGTTAGCCAGGTAGTGCCCCCTTTGTTGCAAGTAATGCCCCCTTTGTTGCCAGGTAGTGCCCCCTTTGTTGCCCAGGTTGATGCCTTCTTTGTTAGCCAGCGTAAGTGCCCTCTTTGTTAGCCAGGTGTGCCCACTTTGTTGCCAGGTGATGCACCCATTTTGTTAGCCAGGGATGCCCCCATTTGTTCAGCCAGGTGATGGCCCCATTTGTTAGCCATGGTAGTGCCCCCTTTGTTGACAGGGTGATTTGCCCCATTTGTTAGCCAGGTAGTGCCATCTTTGTTAGCAGGAAGTGGCCCCTTTGTTAGCAGGTAGTGAACCCTTTGTTGCCAGGTGATGACCCCATTTGTTAGCCAGGAAGTGCCCCCATTTGTTAGCCAGGTAGTGACCCCTTTGTTGCCAGGTGATGCCCACATTTGTTAGCCAGGTAGTGCCCCCTTTGGTTGCCAGTTGATGTCCCATTTGTTGAGAAAGGTAGTGTCCTATTTGTTAGCCATTGTAGTGCCCCCTTTGATGCCATGGTAGTTGCCCTCCCCTTTGTTAGCCAGGTAGTGCCCCCTTTGTTGCCAGGTGGATGCCCCACAATTTGTTTGCCAGGGGTAGTTGGCCCACTTTGTTAGCCTGGTAGAGCCCCCCTTATAGCTAATAAAAAAATAATAAAAGCCATTACTCCCAGGCTCCTGCAGCACGTCGAGGCTGGTCGTCTGAGTACTCTCAGAGGTCACAGGGGGAGTGAGTGAAAGGCGAGCGTCACTCCACCTTGCGCTGCTGACCTGTATGTACGGCGCGCACGGCGCTTGTACATACACGGGGGAGGGAGGAGGAAGGGGGAACGATGCCTACTCCACGCCTTAAAGGGATGGGGGGTATCATTAAGGGGGAGATAGGGAGGAGGGGATCGATCTCACGCCTCCTCCCCGCACCACCGGGCCGGGGGGTATTACAGGGGGAGGGGAAGGGGGAGGGGAACGATACCTTCTGCCTCCTCCCTGCACACCGGGGTGTACTACAGGGGAGGCGGAGGGAGGAGCGGGAAACGATCCCTGCTCGCCTCCTACCTGCACAACCGGCCCGCTGCTGTACATTACAGAGGGGGAGGAGGGAGTGGAGGGAACGATCCCTCATGCCTACCCCCCCGCACACGGCGCTTGTACATACAGGTGGGACGAGGATAGGAGGGCGAGACGATCCCTCCTGCCTCTCCCCGCAACACCGGCGGCTGTATTAAGGGGGAGGAGGGGAGGGAACGATCCCTCCTGACTCCTCGCCGCTCACCTGCCGTCGCTGGTACATACTGGGGGAGGAGGGGATCGATCACTGCAAGATCCTCACTGCACACCGGCAGCGGCTGTAAATTAAGGGGGAAGGGAGGGAGGAGGGGAACGATCCCTGCAGCCTCATCCCTGCAACCGGGCCGCTCGTGCTGTACATACAGGGGGGAGGGAGGGAGGAGGCGGGAACGATCCCTCCCTGACTCCTCCCCGCAAACCGGCCGGGAAAAATACAGGGGGAGAGAGGGGAACAGACTCCCTGCTGCCTCCTCCCACACACCGGCCAGCGCGTACATACAGGGGGAGGAGGGGGAGGAGGGGGAACGATCACTGCTGCCTCCTTCCCCTCGCACACTGGCCCGCCCTGTACATACAGGGGGAAGGAGGGGAACGATCCCTGCTGCCTCCTCCACGCACTCCGGCCGGCGCTGTAAATACAGGGGGTGTAGGTGAGGAGTCGGCGAACGATCCCTCCTGCCTCCTCCCCGCACACTGGCCGGGAGGTACATACAGGGGGGGAGAAGGGAGGAGGGGAACGATCCCTCTGCCTCCTCCCCGCACACAGGCGCCTTGTACATACAGGGGGGAGGAGGGAGGAGGGGATACGATCCCCTACTGCACTCCTCCCCGCACACCGGATCAGAGGTACCATACATGAGGGGAGAAGGGAGGAGGGGAACGATCCCCTCCTGCCTCCCTCCCGCACACAGGCCGCTGTACATTACAGGGGAGGGAGGGAAGGGGGGAACGATCCCTCCCTGCCTCCTCCCCGCACACCGGCGCTGTACATACAGGGGGAGAAGGGAGGAGGGGAACTATCCCTGCTGCCTCCTCCCCGCACACCGGCCGGGTACATACAGGGGGAGGAGGGGAACGATCCCTCCTGCCTCCTCCCCGCACACAGCGCTGTACAATACAGGGGGAGGAGGGGAACGATACCTCCTGCCTCTAATGCACAGCAAGACTCCGGGCGGGTGAAGCGGGCGCAAGCGGCCGCTTATACCCGACTGTTGGGGAACGGGACCGGCCGGCGCAAGAGTAGTGCTCCAACGCTTCTCTGTCGCCGCGGCCATTTAAAGGACCATGCTGCCTGCTGGGCGGCGGGAGTTTCGCCAACTCTGCCGGGAGGGCGGGGGGAGACCCCAAATAGCGGGACCCCTCCGCCAAAAGCGGGAGAGTTGGCATGTATGTAATTAGTATAGAAAGAAGAGTCAAAACACAAAGAAGTTTCAGTGTCCGGGGAATCTGCTTTCTGCCCAAGCAATGACCCCAACTTCATAGATGTCGTATGAAAAGAGATAAGGATTCTGCCCCTATTCGGGGGTATATATATATATATATATATACTATTATATATTATATATCTATATATTTATTATATATAAAATAGCTTAGAGGCCCGATCATGTATCAAGGAGGTGGAGGGAGCGATGTTCTGCAGATCTGTAGAGAGGTCAGGGTGTAATAAATCTGCAGGGATATATCACTTATGTATCCAGGAGGTAGAGGAGAATGTTCCAGATCTGTAGAGAGGCGGGTGTAATAACGCAGGGTAAAAACCTATGTACAGGGGTAGAGAAGCATGTTTTGCGATTGTAAAAGTCAGGGGGTAATAATCTGCGGATTATCCTATGTCAGGAGGGAAGGACATGTTTTTCGATCTGTAAGAAGGGGAGTGGTGTAATAAACTGCAGGATATATAACCCCTGTATCAAGAGGTAAAGGGGGAATGTTCTGCGGGCTGAGAGGGCCAAGGGTAAAAATCTGCAGAAAAATTTCACTTTTATCAAGAGTTTTGAGGAGCAAAGTTCTGCAGTCTGTAGAAGGTCAGGGGTAAAATCTGCGAAATATCACATGTATCGAAAGGGCAATGTTTTGCAGTTGTAGAAGGCCAGGGGTAATAATCTGCAATTATCACTATGTTCAAGGTAGAGGGCATTTCTGCAATCTGTAGAGAGGGCAGAGTGTAATAATCTGCAGGGTAACACTATGTTCAGGAGGGAAGGGATGATTGTTTGCAGATCGTAGAGAGGTCGGGTGTAATAAACTGCAGGATTATCACTATGTATCGAGTAAGGGGCAAAGTTCTGAGATCTGTAGGAGGCAGAGTGTAATAATCTGCAGGAAAATCACTGTATCAGGTGGGAAAGGGGAACATGTTCTGCAGATCTAAGAGGCGGGGGTAATAATCTGCGGTAATCCTATGTTCAGGAGGGAGAGGAGGGTGTCTGCAGATCTGTAAGACTCAGGGTGTAATATCCAGATATACACTATTACAGGGGGGTAAGGACAGGGTTTTGCTGACCTTTTGAAGGTGTAAAAAACTGCAGAAAATATCATTGTATCAGAGGTAAACGATGTTTTGCAATCTGGAGAGGTCAGGTGTAAAATCTGCAGGATAAAAACTTGTAAACCGGGGTAAGGCAATGTTTTGCAGATCTTAGAGAGGTCAGGGGGTAAAAACTCGGTAAAACATGTCTCAGATAAAAGCGATGTTCTGCAATCTGTAGGGGCTTGGTGTAATAATCGCGGATTATCACTAGTATTTTAAAAGGAGGTGCAAAATTTTTGCAATCTGGGAGGTCAGTGTTTTAAATCTGCAGGATATATCCATGTATCAGGGGGGAAGGGGCATGTTCTGCAAAAAATTTAGAGAGGTCAGTGTAAAAATCTGCAGGGGATACACTATGATAGGGGGGGTTTGAACAAAATTTTTTGAATCGTAGGAGGGCAGGGTTAATCCCAGGATTTCCTTGTATCAGAAAATAGAGGAGAAGTTCTGCAGATCTTAGAGAGGCGGGGGTTAAAAAAATCTCAGGGTTTTAAATGTTTAAAGTGGGAGAGGCGATGTTCTGCAATCTGTAAGAGGTCAGGGTGTAAAAACCCGCGGATATAACATGTATCAAGGGAAAAAGGATTTTTTCTGCAGATCTGAGGGGGGTTTGGGGTAATAATCTGCGGATATACCTATTTTTCAGGAGGGAGGAAGATTCTGCGATCTGTAGAAAGGTCAGGGTTAAAAATCTGAGGATAATTTACTATGTATCAGGAGAGAGGAGCGATGTTCTGCACTGGTCTGTACTCTCAAAAGACGTAGGGATTTTCAAACATAAAGGAAGGGCACGAAATGCTTTTTGTCTTGAATTTTAGTTCCCAAATTTTTAAACAAATTAAAGAAATTTTTTTAAAATAATTTTCCTACATTTAAGGAGATTCTACTCTGGGAAAAATTTTGTCACATGGTTGTCGAGTTGTATCTAGAAAAGGGCCCTTACATAGTAAAAATTTTTTCCCCCAACTAAATTTAAACTAGGGCACCTTTCACATGGTTTTAGTCGGAAAGCTTCTTCGAGCGGGACGAATCCAATTCCCCACTTTTTTTGCCATCCCAGAAAAAATTTCTCTAACAAACAGGATACCACAAAATATGATATAAAACATTATTGACTGCAATTCAATAATGTGTTTACCGGGCAGAGTGTACTTTGTGTAACCTGCAATATGTGGGAGCACGTCTAGAAAATTAAGGTAGGTTTTTAAGCACCTTTAAAGTATAACCAATACATTATCAGAAATAGGTCAAATTATCTAATATTTTGAGAATACAACTCAAAACCAAAGGACTTGCAAAAAACGGGATTTAAAAGATCAAAAAAACAGTGAGAGGAGGGAATAAAACGCATCCTACATGATAGGAAGATTCGGAATTACACTAAACACCCTTTCCACAAGGGGTAATTTAAAAAGAAATTAATGTTCCCCTTTAAAAATATTAAAAATGTCAAAAATACTTTTACAATATTTGAATCCTAATATCAGAGAAAAAAAAAGCAAAAATTCAGATAAACATATATAACATTTTTTTTTTATTGAATGGTAATAATTGTTTATTCTATTATCTATGTTTCATTTCTCCTTTTGAACATTTTTTAATTGTGAATAAAAGCTCACGTTCGTTTTTTTTTTTTTTTTTTGTTTTTTAATTAAACGCATGATTATTTTGCCCATGCTCTAGTACCTGTGAATACGGGGTTTTTGCCAGTACCCGGACGTGCTCTCCTTGGGCTTCTGCCAGTATGTCGTCACTTCCCCCTGGCACTGGCGTCCCGAATGAAGGACTGCGGCTCGGGGTCACTGGGGGTCTAATACAGGGGGGGCGGGATATTTTAATTTAGGTATAAGGGATTAGCATTTTTGATGCATTGTAGGATATGCTATGTTAAGAGTGCGTAGCACTCAAACGCGTCAGCTCCACAATTGGAACCAATCATTAGGAAGCCTGTATTTTTTTATAAAAACAAACATTTATTAAGTTTTAACCCTTCTGGGGATCCTGGGGGGAAAATCGTGTATACCTTCTTTTTGGTTTTTTAAAGGTTGTACTCTCAGTGCCTGGATTAGGGGATTATTCCCCGGATTACGTGATCTTCACACTCCTCCCTGATCTCTCACAATCCGCTTTTGCAGCTTCATGGTTTGTCCAGCAGGTGGCAGAGTGCAGGGCACCGTCTCCTACTCTGTGATACAAAAAGGTGTTTAAAAAGTAAGTACACCCAACCTCAGGTGCACAACAACTCCCAATAGATTCCCCAGGGTCATTATTTATGCAACACCACCTAGGGCAAAAAGGGAAAGCCGTGTGCAAAACTAAGTACACCCCACGGATCAGTCTCCTGTAGTAGTGACCTGCTGTCCCCGTTCTCGGGATCAGCCCTGGTTCCAGAGATTTCGGTCGCTCTTCTTCAGGTCATTGAGGTTTGTGGACATCATTTCTGCTCTGCTCTCTTAGGTTCTGGCCGCAGTGTTTTCATTGGGTTCGGGGAGGGTGGGGGTGTCTGGACTTTATCCCACTGTAGATTGTCCACGGTCCTGAATGTCCTTCATTTGTGAATAACTTTCCCCTGTAGAGAGGACGCAATTTTTTTGGAAACGTCCTAATAAACCTCCCCGAACTGATGGCGGCAACCATTGCTTCTCTAAGGTCTTGGCTGATGTCTTTTATCACCTGCTGCTCTGGACCAGAATGTCTGCGCTCTTACCGCAGATTGCCGCGGCGGATTTGTGAGGCTGTGATTGGATCAGCGGGTGAAATGTGTAGAGTAGATGTATCCAATCAGCACTGACGCGGCAAATGATGGTAACGATGGGCTCAGCTTTCAGGTGCTGCTGTGATCAGGTCTTTACTGCACTGTGTGAACACGCCCCGAGGCTGCACCAGTCCTACACAGCTCTGCATGCAGCCCCTAAATATAGGGGCCGGCGCTCTCCAAAAACTCCCCCGGGTGGGCCCGGATGGAGATTAGACAGCTGCAGGCGGAGAGCGCGGTCTGTGACAGCCGGGCCACCAAAGAAGGCGGGGACAACTTATTACTTCCCTGCCTTCCTGATCGCAGAGGGATATGGATATAGCTGACCCAGATGAGCCCCGCAGTCAGTGCTTGGGGCTGTACTCCCCCGTAATGGGGCGGGGGAAAATGGTATTCTAAAAATTTAGCTCATCCCGATCTCGGGGGGTTTTCCCATTAATGTGGGCTCCTTTCCGGGGGCCCCGGGGTCCTCCTGTTTTACGTGGCTTTCCCGATCTCGGGGGCCCCCTATCACGTGGGTCCCGATTTCGGGGTCCTCCTGATCACTGTGGCTCCTTCTGATCTCGGGGTCCTCCTGATCACTGTGGCCTTCCGTCTTTGGGGGTTTCCCGACTTTTTGGCTCCTCCTGATCTCGGGGTCCTCCTGATCCCTGTGGCTCTTCCTACCGGGGTCCCCTGAAACCCGGGCTCTTCCTGATCTCGGGGTCCTCCTGATCATTGTGGCTCTTCCTGATCTAGGGGTACTCCTGATCACTGTGGGTCCTCCTGATCTAGGGGTCCTCTGTCATGTGTCCTCGATCTTGGGGGCCTCCCGATCATTTGGGGCCCCCCCGATTGGGGTCCTCCTGTCACTGTGGGCTCCCGATTTGGGTCCTCCGTCTGGGGTCCTCCTGATTCGGGGTCCTCCTGACACTGTGGGCCTTTTTCCTGATCTCGGGCTCCTCCTGATCACTGTGGCTCCTCCTGATCTGGGGGTCCTCCTGATCACTGTGGCTCTTCCTGATCTCGGGGTCCTCCTGATCACTGTGGCTCCTCCTGATCTTGGGGTCCTCCTGATCACTGTGGCTCCTCCTGATCTCGGGCTCCTCCTGATCTTTTGGGTCCTCCGATTTGGGTTTTTGTTTACCGTGGCTCCTTTGATCTTAGGGTTCTCCTGATCACTTGGCCTTCGATTTTTCGGGGTTTTTTTTGAAAAACAAAAATTTTTTGGTTTCCCGTTCCCCCCCGGGGTTCCCTCCCCGACACGGGGGGGGCTCTCCGGATCTTGGGGGCTTCTGACCTGGGGCCCCCTTTCAATTTTTTGGGCCCCCGGGGGGGGGGGGGGAAACCCCCTTTGGTCCCTGGGGGCTGGTCCACTGATCCTTTGGCCTTCCCGGGAAAACCGGGGCCCTTTCCCCCCTGTGGCCCTTTCCTGGGGGGGTTTGGGGGGTCCCTGGGGGCCCCGTTGGGGGCTTTCTGGGTTTGGGGGGGTCCCTAATCACCGGGGGGGTTTTCCCTGTTCCCCGTGGGGCCCCGACCCCGGGCCCTGATGGGGGGCCGGGGGGGCCCCTTGGGCCCCCTTTTCCTTTGGGGCCCTCCTGGGGGCATGGCCCCCTCCGCCCGGGGCCTCTGTTCCCCCCGGGGGCTTCTGCTGGGGCCTCCCGTCAGGTGGTTTTCCAACCCCCGGGGGGGGGCCTCCCCGGGGGGTCCCCCGGGGCCCTTTAAGGATTTGGGGGTCCTCCCTGTCGGTGGGGGGGCACTTCGAAACTTGGGGGTCCTCCCCCCCCCCGCCCCCCCCCCCCCCCCCCCCCCCCCCCCCCCCCCAACGGGGCTTTCTATCTTGGGGGGCTCTGACCGGGGGGGCCTTCCCGGGGGCCTCCCCGGGGGCCCGGGGGGGTTCTGGGCGCGGCTTTGGTAGTGACCCCCTCTGGGACTTGGGGGTTCCTTTTGATCACCCCTGGCCCTCCCCCTTGATTTTTATCTCCCTGAAAAGTGGGGTCCACACCCGGTTTTTTGGGGTTTTTCCCCTCCCTACCTTTTTTTCCCCGATTTGGGGTTTTATTTAAGTCCCTTCCTGTTTGAGGTCCTCCGTCCCCGGGCCCCTCTGAAAAATTTGGGTCCCTGTCACGTTTTTTTTTGGGGTTCCAACTTGGGTTCTTTTTACCCTGATAATGTCTTTTCCTGTATTTGGGGGAGTCCCCTTTTTTTTTTGGCTCTTCCCCCCGATTGGGGTTTTTCCCCTCCTGTTCCCCGTTGGGCCCTGGTCCCGTCCCCTTTTTTTCTGCCCTCGTTTCCTGTCCCCGTTTTGTTTTTTCCCTTTTTCCCCCTGTCCCGAAGGGTTTAGGGCCTGGGGCCGGGGCCGCCCGGAGCGCTGGGGGCGTTCGTGGGGGCCCGGGGATATTGTAAAATGACCCCCCGGGGCTGGGGCCCTATAGGGAGCCGGTACTTCATGTGTGCAGTCCCCTGCAGTCCCAGGGAAAACCCCGTTTTTGTAAAAGATGCCTTTCGTCCCTGTAAACCAAGTATGTTTTTGTCCAGCAGTCCTATGTCCCCTTTTTGTTTGTCCCCGCAGTCCCATAAACCACAATAATGGAAAAAGATTCACTACGTCCCATGTAAACCCCCAATTGTTAAATGTCCCCTTGCGTCCCCGTAACAAACAGTTGTAATAATTTTTCTGCGCCATGTAAAACCCCAGATAATGAAAAAGTTTACTACGTCCCCGTAACACCCCCCGATTTTTTGGAAATATGTCCCCCCAGTCCCATGTAACCAAACATAAATTTAAACATTTCATCTGCAGTCCCTGTACACCACAGATTAAGTAATATATTCCTTTTGTCCCCCTGTAACACCCCAGTAATGTAATAAATTTCCCCCGCGTCCCCTGTAACCCCCCAGTAATTAATAATTTCCCTGATCCCATGTAAAACCACAATAATGAATAAAGTCCCTTTAGTCCCCTGTAACACCACAGATAATGTAATGATTCCCCGCGTCCCCGTTTTAAAACCCCCGTAATTAAAAAAAATTTCACCTGCAGTCCCTGTAACACCAAGTAATGTAATAATGCCCTGAGTCCCCTGTAACACCAAGATAAAGTTAGATGTCCCCTGCGGGGCCCATGTAAAAAACAGTTTTGTAATAATTTCACTGCAGTCCCATGAACCCCCAGATAAGTAATTATTCCCCGGTCCCATGTAACCCACGATAATGTAATTGTCCCCTGGTCCCATGAACACCCCAGATAATGTAATCATTTAACTGCAGTCCCCCGTAAAACCACAGATAAAATAAAATTTTCCTGGAGTCCCATGAACACCACTAAAGTAATTATGTCCCCTGTAGTCCATTAACACCACAGATAAAATAAAATGCACTGAGTCCCATGAAAAAAAGATATTTATAATGTACCGCAAAATCCCCCTGTAAACCACAAAGTAATAAAGTAACTAGTCCTGTAACCCACAGATAAAGTAATAGTGTCCATGCAGTCCTATTTTAAACTAAGGAAAATTTTAGTTTCCCCTGCAGCCCATGTAAAAACCCCCAGATATGTAAATGTCCCAAGATAAATGGGGGTAGTTGACTGCAGTCCTATGTAACCCACGTTTAAAGGGTGATGGCCTGCAGTCCTATGTAAAACCCCCAATAAAGTAATAATTTACCCGCAGTCCCCTGAACACCCCATTAATGTAATATATGTCAAATGCATTCCCTGTAACACCACAGATAATGTAAAAAAAATTTTCACCTGCAGTCCCCTTAACACCACAGATTTAAAAGTAATACATTTTACCCGCATCCATGAAAAACCCCCAGTTTAAAGGAGTGTGTCTCCCGCAGTCCTATGTAACACCACAATTTTTGTAATACATTTACCTGCAGTCCCCATGTAAAATCCCAGTTTTCAATATAAAGTCAATGCATCCCCTGTAACACCACAGATATTGTAATGTATGTCACCTGCTGTTTTTCCATGTAACACCACAGATAAGTATAATTTACCCCAGTCCCATGTAACACCACAGATAATGTATGAGTCACTTGAAGTCCTATGTTTAAACAGCACAAAATAATGGGTAGAATGACCCGCAGTCCTATGTAAAACCCGATAAGGAGTAATGTGACTGCAGTCCTATGTAAACCACAGATAATGGAGAGATGGACCTGCAGTCCTATTTTTAACCCACAGATAATGGGTAGATGTTCCTGCATTTCCCTTTTAACACTGCGGGCCCCCCTCCCAATTTTCCCGATGCTGCGAGAGGGTGGGGGCAGTGACGCGGTGCTCCGGGGCCCCTCCGGTTGTGCCCAGTGTCTGGGTTCCCGCACTGATACTTGTAACGAGCGGCCCGCTCTAAAGAGGGAAACGAAACCCGGGGCGGCCCCAAATCTCCGCCCTTTAAACCGCAGGTGAAGACGATTCCCCGGGCGACGGGGGCCGCCACGCTGTGGGGGCTCGCACAATCCCAGGTGGAGCCCGGGCACATGATCCTCCTGCAGATTTTTACACCCTGACCCCTCCCGTTTCTCCCGGCTTTGCCCCTTTTCCCCCTTTAAAAGTTTTTTAATCCTGCAGATTATTAAAACCCTGACTCCTACAGATTTTTGCAGAACATTTTCCCCTTTCTACCCCCTTTTATAGTGTTGTATCCTGCAGATTATTAAAACCTCTGCCCCTACGGGGGGGTTTTTGCAGAACATCGCTCCCCTACCTCCTGTTTCGGGTAATATACCCTGAAGATTTTTAAACCCCCTGACCCCTTACAAAATCTGCAGAACACCCTCTCTACCCTTTTTAAAAAGTGATTTCCTGCGGATTTTTTAAAACCCGGGCCTCTTTCAGTTTCTGCAGAAAAAATCGTCTCTCCCCCCTATACATATTAAATATACCCTGCAGATTTTTTACACCTGCCTTTCCCCAGATCTGCAGAACTTGGGCTCCCCCCCCCTTTCCTGTACTTTGGGGTTTTTCCCTCCCGGGATTTTTACCCCCCTTGACCTCTCAAACGATTGCAGAACATCGCTCCTCTACCCCGGATACTTAGGATATACCCTGCGATTTTTTCCCCAACCCTGACTATCTAAAGACTCCCGAACATCCCCCTTTCCTACCTCCTGTTTACTTTGGGGTAATCCTGCAGTTTTATTAAACCTGGCCTCTTTTCAGATTTGCAAAATCACCTCCCTCCCCCCTTTTGTTAGTGATTTTTCCTGCAAATTATTACCCCCCCTGACCCTTACGATTGCAGAAATCCCCCTCTACCCCTGAAAATTTGTTTATATCCTGAATTTTTATTTAAAACCCCTTTTGACCCCCTTTCATTTCTGCAGAACATCGTCCCATTTTTGATACATAGGATATACCCTGCAGATTATTACACCCTGACTCTCAATGTTTCGCGAACATCATCCCTACCCCCTGATACAAATGATATACCCGGGCAATTAAAAACCCCTTTGCCCTCTAAGATCTGCAGAAACATCCCCCCTTCTACCTTGATACAAAATGATTATCCTGCAATTTTTACACCCTGCCTCTCTCAGATTGCGGGAAAAATCCCTCTTACTCCTGAATAGTGTTATATTGCAGATTATTATCCTCGGGCCCTTCCTTTAAAGATCTGCAGAACTTTTGCTCCTTAACCCTGATAAATAGTGTTAACCTGAAGTTTAAATACCCCTTTGGGACTCTCTACAGATCTGCAGAAATCCTCCTTACCCCCCTGAAAAAGTAAATTTACCCTGCAGATTTTTACAACTGACCCCCTCTACAGATCTGCGGAACATCTTCCCTCAAACCCCCGGGAAAAGTGTTTTTCCTGCAGTTTAAATTCCCACCCTGACCTCAAAAAAAGATCTGCGAAAAATTGTTCCTCTCCCTCCTGTTACTTTGTGTTATTTCCTGCAGTTTAAACACTTGACCTTTTAAAAAGTTTCTCAAAACTTTCGCTCCTCTACCCTGATACATTGTGATATACCCTGCAGTTTTTTACCCCCGGGCCTCTTTTAAGCCTGAAAAAAAATTTGGTCCTTTTAACCCCGGGTTACATGGGAAATATATCCTGCAGATTATTACACCCCTGACCCCTTTTCGATCTGCGACTTTGGCCCCCTTTTCCCCCTGATCTAGTGATAACCCTGGGTTTTTTCCCCTGACCTCTTTTCAGTTCTGCAAAACCATCGTTTCCTCTATTTCCTGTTAATAGTGATATATCCTGAAATTATTTCCCCTTTGCCCTCTCTACAGATCTGCGAAACTTTCCCCTTTTCCCTAATCCTGTTTTCATTATGTATTTTTCCCTGCTGATTATTACACCACTGCCCTCTTACAGTTTCTCCCAAAAACCTTTGCTCCTCTTTCCCCTGTTACATAGTGTATACCCTGCAGATTATTACACCTAAACCCTTTTGTTTGAAAAACATCGCTCCCTACCTCCTGTTACATAGGATTTTATCCTGCAAAATTATTACCCCCTCTGCCCCTTTTCTCTAACAGATACCCCTGCGGGAAATCTCCTTTTTCCTCCTTTTTGTTTAAGATACCTTTAAAATTTGATTATTTTTCCTTTGCAGATTTTTTTCCCCCCCCAACCCCCAATTCCCCTTTCTTTTTTAAAAGACCCGGCAGAAACATAGGGGCCCCCTTTAGCCCCTGATTACATGTTTTATCGATCTTTGAAAGATTTATTAAAACCCGGGACCCTCTAAGATCTCCCGGCATCGCCCCTCTACCTCCTGAATACTTTGTTTTCTGCGGGGTTTTTTAAACACCACCCCCTCTAAGATCGCAAAACATCGCCCCCCTTTTCCTCCTGATACAAAATGATATTTCTGAAATTATTACACCTGATCCTCTTTAAAGCCCGCAAAACTTTGCTCCCCCTACCTCCTGGAATATGTTATATCCTGCGATTTTTACCCCCTGACATCTTACGATCGCAGCCCCCTTTGCTCCCCCTATTCCCTGAAAAAGGGGGTGAATATTTTGCAGATTATCGGGGTTGAAATGGGATTTTTGTACGGGGGGAAAAAGGTCTGGTTTCAAAGCCCGGGGTGGAGGTGGGGGCCGCGTCCCCCGGGGTTTTTGGGTTCAGGGGACCTGACCCCCGGCCGCCCCTCGTAAACCCAATCGCGGGAAAGATGGGCCCCAGGGTCCCCCCACTATGGATTTCGTTTTACTTTTTCTGTATCTCGCTCTTTATCAGGTTTTTTTCCTTTATTGCCCAAAACTCTCCCCTCAGGGGGGGGCGTCCTCCGCTCTCCTGAAGAGCGGGTTTAAATCCCCGTTTGTGGTCGGTTTCCCCCACCAGCCTGGCACCAGCAGGGACGCTCTTGTTGCCGGGGGTCAGTGCTGGGATTTTATTTGTACCAACCAAGTCCCGGTAACTTGTAAAATAAAATTCCCCTTTGGGGGGCCGACCCAAAGGGAAGGGATTTTTCCCCCACGGTTTTAAAAGCGTTTAACTCGATTTCCCGGGGAAATTTTAACGGGGGGGGGCGGGGCTGTGACCCTTCTCGTGTTGTCGGGACAGGGGGGGGGGCTTGTGGACCCCCTTAAGTGATGTCATTTCAGGGGGGGGGTTGCCACCTTCTTTTGATGTCAGTCAGGGGGCGGGGTTTGTGACCCCCTCTCAGTGATGGTGAAAGGGGGGGGGGGCGGTAAACCACCTCCCCAGTGTGTCAGTAGGGGGGGCGGGGCTGGGGCCACTTCAGTGTTTGTCAGTCGGGGGCGGGGGGGTAACCATCTCAGTGTTGAGTCCGGGGGCGGGGCTGTGCCCCCTCTCAGTGATGCCCAGTACAGGGGGCGGGGGGTTGTGACCCCCTTCAGTGATGTCGGGCCAGGGGGCGGGGCTGGGACCCCCCCCCTCTCAGTGATTTCAGTACAGGGGGGGGGCTGGACCCCTCTCGTGATGTCAGTCGGGGGGGGGGGCCTTTGACCCCTCTCGGGGATTTAGTACGGGGGGGGGGGCTGTGCCTCCTCGGTGATGTCAGACAGGGGGCGGGCTTTTTGACCCCCTCGGGTGATGTCGGGACAGGGGGGGGGGGGGCTAAACCACCTCTCGTGATTTTTCAGTAAGGGGGGCGGGGCTGTGACCACCCCAGTGATTTTTCGGGTCAGGGGGGGGGCTGTGCCAAAACCTCTAAAGTGATGTCAGTAAGGGGGGGGCTGTGATCCTTTCCAGTTTGTTTTTTACAGGGGGGGGGCTTTTGGACCACCTCTCAGTGATGTCGTTTGGGGGCGGTGGGGGGCAACCTCTCGTGATTTTAAAGTAAGGGGGCGGGGCTTTGCCCCTCTAGTGATGTCAGTACAGGGGGGGGGCTGTGACCACCTCTCAGTTTGTAAATTTCAGGGGGGGGGCTGTGTCCCCTTCAGTGAGGGTTGGGGCGGGGGGCGGGGGCTGTGCCCCCTCTCGTGTTGCAGGGGGGGGGCTGGGGACCCCTCTCGTGATTTTGTAAGGGGGCGGGGCCCTTGGGGCCACCTCTCAGTGATGTCATTTCAGGGGGGGGGGCTGTGCCAAACCTCTCGGGTATGTCGTACAGGGGGGGGGGGCTGTGCCCAACCCCCGTGAGGGCAGTCAGGGGGGGGGGGTTTTTGTGGACTTCCTTTTAAAGTGTTTTTTCTTTTTTTCAGGGGGGGGTTGTGACCCCCTTCAGTGATGTCTGGAAAGGGGGTTTGCTTCCCTTGGGGTGAGGCTTTGGGGGAGGGGTGTGCAAAAAAATTCAGTCCCTCAATGTATAAAAGTTCTGGGCCCGAGAGGTCAGGGTTTTTATAATCTTTCGGATTTAAACACAAAGTTTCAGGAGGTAGAGGAGTGTTTTTCTGAGATCTGTAAAAGGTCAGGGTGTAATTTAAACTGGGATATTTACAAAGTTTCCCCCCGGAGGTAGGGAAAGGGGGTTTTGCAGTTTGTAAAAGGGAAGGGGAATAATCTGCAGGGGTATTCCAAATTTAACGGAGGTAGAAAGGGGCGTTTTTCTGAGGTCTGTAAAAGGTCGTGGTTTTTAAAATTTTGCAGGATTTTAAACTATGTTTTTGGGGGGGGGGTATGTTTGCAGATCTTTAGGAGGTCCCGGTGTATTTTCTGCAGGTTTTATCCCCTATGTATTAGGGGGTTGAGGGCGATTTCCTGCAGATCTTTTGAGAGGTTGGTTTGGTTTATAAACTGAAAGGGTATATCACTATTAACCCGGAGGGAGGGGGAGCAAGTTTTTTGCCCGACCCGTAGAGAGGTTGGGTTTTTAAAAAATCTGCAGGTTTTTCACTAAGTTCGGTAGGTAGGGAGCAAAGTTCTGCAGTTTTGTAGAGAGGTCAGGGTGTATTTAAACTGCGGGTTTTTTTATATTTCTCGGGGGGTAGAGGGAATGTTTTGCAGATTTGTAGAGAGGTGGTGTTTTAAAAATTTGCGGGGTATATCACTTGTATCAGGAGGTAGAGGGGGTAGTTCTGCAGATTGGGAGAGAGGTAGTGGTGTAATTTAAACTGCCCGGATTATATTTTTGTATTTAGGAGGTTGAGGTGAGGGGTTCTGCCCGATCTGTTGAGGGTAAAGGGGTTTAAATTTAAACTGCGGATTTTCACTATGTATCAGGGAAGGGGTTTGGGGGATGTTCTGCGATCTTTAGAGGAGGGCAGAGGTGTAATTAACTGCAGGTTTTATTAATATGTTCGGAGGGAGAGGAATGTTTGCAGATCTTTTTGGGGTCAGGGTTGTTAAAAATTGAAAGGGTATATCATTTTGTATCAGGAGGGGGAGAGGGGGGGATTTTTCTGCAGATCTGTAGAGAGGTTAGGGTTTTTAATAATCGGGAGGTTAAATCACTATGTATCAGGAGGTAGAGGAGCGATGTCTGCAGATCTAGTAGGAGGTCAGAGGTGTAATAATCTGCAGGATATATCAACTATGTATCAGGAGGTAGAGGAGCGATGTTCTGCAGATCTGTAGAGAGGTCAGAGGGGTAATAATCTGCAGGATATATCACTATGTATCAGTAGGTAGAGGAGCGATGTTCTGCAGCGTGTGGTGTGATACTCTGTCCTTTTTCTCTTAGAGCGTCACTTCTGCCTTTGAGACCATCTACAAGAAGCAGGGCATCCTGGGTCTGTGGCGCGGCGTGAATGGCGCCGTCCCGCGCGTCATGGTTGGATCCGCGGTGCAGTTGGCGACTTTTGCCAATGCCAAAGAATGGGTGAAGAAACAGAAGGTAAAGGATGTGGCCGCCCGTGGGCGTCTGGGGCAGGGAGATGGCCGCCCGGGGGCGTCTGGGGCAGAAGAGTGCCGCCCGGGGCGTCTGGGGCAGAGAGAGTGGCCGCCCGGGGGCGTCTGGGGCAGGAGAGTGGCCGCCCGGGGGCGTCTGGGGCAGGGAGAGTGGCCGCCCGGGGGCTTCTGGGGCAGTGAGAGTGGCCGCCCGGGGGCGTCTGGGGTAGAGAGTGGCCGCCCGGGGGCGTCTGGGGCAGGGAGAGTGGCCGCCGGAGGGCGTCTGGGCAGGAGAGTGCGCCCGGGCGCTGGGGGAGAGGGCCGCCCGGGGGCGTCTGGGGCAGAGAGTGGCCGCCCGGGGGCGTCTGGGGCAGAGAGTGGCCGCCCGGGGGCGTCTGGGGCAGAGAGTGGCCGCCCGGGGGCGTCTGGGGCAGGGAGAGTGGCCGCCCGGGGGCGTCTGGGGCAGAGAGAGTGCCCGCCCGGGTGCGTCTGGGTAGAGAGAGTGGCCGCCCGGGGGCGTCTGGGGCAGAGAGAGTGGCCGCCCGGGGGCGTCTGGGGCAGAGAGAGTGGCCGCCCGGGGGCGTCTGGGGCAAGGAGAGTGGCCGCCCGGGGGCGTCTGGGGCAGGGAGAGTGGCCGCCCGGGGGCGTCTGGGGCAGGGAGAGTGGCCGCCGTGGGCGGTTCTGGGGCAGGGAGAGTGGCCGCCCGGGGGCGTCTGGGGCAGGGAGAGTGGCCGCCCGGGGGCGTCTGGGGCAGGGAGAGTGGCCGCCCGGGGGCGTCTGGGGAAGAGAGAGTGGCCGCCCGGGGGCTCTGGGCAGGAGAGTGGCCGCCCGGGGGCGTCTGGGGCAGAGAGAGTGCCGCCCGGGGCGTCTGGGGCAGAGAGAGTGGCCGCCCGGGGCGTCTGGGCAGAGAGAGTGGCCGCCCGTGGGCGTCTGGGCCAGGAGAGTGGCCGCCCGGGGCGTCTGGGGCAGGGAGAGTGGCCGCCCGGGGCGTCTGGGGAGAGAGAGTGGCCGCCCGGGGGCGTCTGGGGCAGAGAGAGTGCGCCCGGGGGGCGACTGGGCCAGAGAGAGTGGCCGCCCGGGGGCGTCTGGGGCAGGGAGAGTGGCCGCCCGGGGGCGTCTGGGGCAGAGAGAGTGGCCGCACGGGGGCGTCTGGGGTAGAGAGTGGCTCTGCCCTTCCCTCTCCCTGCTGTGGTTTTGCATTGAGTTTAGGGGTCCTTGTCTATTTCCAGCAGAGTTTTCTGTATTCTCCCTTTTAGGCAGAATCTTTTCCTTTTGGGCGGGGGCTCTTTTTTTATTCCTGTTTGGGGGGGGAGGGCCGGGGCTTTTGGGGTTTCCCTTTTTTTCTTTGGAGGCAGGGTCTCTCCTCAGGGGCGGGGTTGTTCTATATTTTCCTCAGGTGGGGGCTAAACGGGGTTTGGGGGGCCTCTCCTAGGGGGCGTGGTCTACTGATGCTGTGTCTGTGTCCTGCATGGTTTTCGGGTGGGCACCCGGCTGGTGGCTTTGGGCCGGGGGGATGATCACAGCGTTGGGGGTTGCGTTTCGCCATTAAGCCCTTTTACGGGCAGCACATCCTTATAAACCAGGGCCCGGGGGACTTTCGAGGGGCCCGGGGAAGAGGGCCCCTTCGGGGGGTGTGGCCGTCCTCCGCTCCGCCCCCTCACCTCCCCCGTCCGCCGGGTCTGGGGCCTCGCTCTTTTCCCCTCCTCCCCCTCCGCTCCTCACTCCGCCGGGCCTCCCCCCCCCCGCGCCCCCTCTTTCCCCCCCCCGCTCCAATCCCCCCCCCCCCCCCTCCCCCCCCCGTCCCCCCCCCCCCCCCTGGGGCCCTCCCGCCCGCCCTCCGGCCACCGCCCCCCCTCAAATCTCGCCCCCTCCGCTCCGCTCCTCACTCTCCCCCCCCCGGGGCCCCCCTCCCGCCCCCGTCCGGGCCCCACTCTCGGGCCCCCCTCCGCTCCGCGCCTCACTCTCGCCGCCCTCCGGCCCCCCGCGCCTCACTCTTTGCCCGCCCCCCGCTCCCCCACCTCACTCTCGCCGCCCCCGCCTTCGCCTCACTCCCCCCGGGCCCCCCTCCCTCTGCGCCTCACCTCGCCGACCTCCTCTTTTGCCCCCCCCACTGTCCCCGCCCCCCCGCCTCACCCCTCGCCGCCCTCCTCCTGCGCCCGCTGCGCCGCCTCCACTCTGCGCCTCACTCCGCCGCCCCTCCACCCTGCGCCCACACTCGCCGCCCCTCCACCTGGGGGCCTCACTCTCGCCGCCCCTTCCTCTTGGGGGCCCCACTCTCGCCGACCTCCTCTCTTTGCCCTTTACTTCGCCGTCCTCCACTCCCGCGCCTCACTCTTTGGGGCCCCCCCCTCCACTCTGGGGCCCCCACTCTCGGGCCCCCCTCCACTCTGCCCCCTCACTCTCGCTAACCCCCCACTCTGCCCCAATCTTTCTTTCCTCCGCCTGCCCTCGCTCCCCTCCGTCCTTGTGCTCCGGGGCCTCGCTCTCGGGCCGCCCCCGGGTCCCGCGCCCCTTCCAAAATCTCGCCGCCCTCCGCTCCGCGGCCCCAAAAAAAAAATCTCCCCCTCCCGCCCTTTTTCCCCTCCCCGCCTCACTCTCGCCGCCCTCCGCTCTGCGCCTCACTCTCGCCGCCCTCCGCTCTGCGCCTCACTCTCGCCGCCCCCCCGTTCTGCGCCTCAAAATCTCTGCCGCCCCCGTTCCCGCGCCTCCACCTTTGCCCCCCTCCGTTTCTGCGGCCCACTCCGCCGCCCCCCTCTGCGCCCGGGTGTCGCCGTCCTCCACTCTGGGGCCTCACCTCGGGCCCCCTCCACTCTGCGCCTCACTCTCACACTCTCGCCGCCCTCCACTCTGCGCCTCACTCTCACTATCCTCCACTCTGCCCTAAATCTTTCTTTCCCCGCTTTTTTTCCGCCGCCCCTCGTCTCCCCTCCTCTGCCCGCGCCTGCTCTCCGGGGCCCCCCCCTTTTTCTTTCCCCGGGCCCCCCACTCTCCGCCCCCCCCCCCCGCTCCGCGCCCAAAACCCCCCTCTCGCCGCCCCGCCTCCCCCTCACTCTCGCCGCCCTCCGCTCTGCGCCTCACTCTCGCCGCCCTCCGCTCTGCGCCTCACTCTCGCCGCCCTCCCTTTGGCCGCTCACTCTCCCGCCCTCCGTTCTTTGCGCCTCACTTTTCGGGCCGGGCCCCCGTTCTTGGGGACCTCATCTCGCCGCCCTCCCCCCCTCCCCCCCGGGCCCCCCTCCGCCTCACCTTTGCCGCCCTCCGCTCTGGGGCCTCACCCCCCGCCCCCCTCCACCTGCGCCTCAAATCTCGGCCCCCCTCCTCTTGGGGCCTCACCTCCCCCCCCCCCCTCTCTTTCGGCCCCCTCCCCTCCCCCCCTCTGCTCTGCGCCTCCTCCGCCCCCCTCCCGCACTGTGCCTTCCCTTGCCGCCCCCCGCAAATGCGCCCCGCTCTCGCCGCCCTCCGCTCTGCGCCTCGCTCTTCTCCGCTCTGCGCCTCGCTCTTCTCCGCTCTGCGCCTCACTCTCGCCGTCCTCCGCTTCCCGCGCCTTTCCCTTTTTCTTCCGCTCGGGGCCCAAATCTCTGCAACCTCAATCTTCCCCCCCGCTCTTTCGCCTCGCTCTCCCCCCGTCCTCCGCTCTGCGCCTCCCCTCTTTGCCCTCCTCCCGCCTGCCCTCGCTCTCGCCATCCTCCCCCTCGCGCCTCGCCCTCTTTCCCCCCCGTCCCCCCCTCTGGGGCCCCCGTCTTCCCCCGCTCGGCCTCACTCTCGGCCGGGGCCCCTCTCCCGCCCCCCTCCGGCCCCCACTCTCCCGTCCTCCCGCTCTGCCCTCACTCCGCCGTCCCCCCGCTCTGCGCCTCACTCTCGGGCCCCTCCGCTCTGGGGCCTCACCCCTTCCCCCGCCCTTTACGCCTGCGCCTCACTCCCGGGCCCCCGGGCCCCCCCTCTGCGCCTCACTCTCGGGCCCCCCCTCCGGTTTTGGCGCCTCACTCTCCCCGCCTCCGCTCTTTCCCTCACTCCGCCCTCCTCCGGGTCGCCCTCGCTCTTCCCGCTCTGCGCCTTTACTCTCCCCCGCCGTTCCCCCGCTCTGCGCCTCGCTCTTCTTCCTCGGCCCCCTCACTCTCCCCCGTCCTCCGCTCTTTCGCCTCCCCTCTTCCCCCGTCCCGCCCCTCGCCTTTCCCGTCTGCGCCCCCCGCTTCCCGCTCCCCCGCCCTCGCTCTTCTCCGGCCCCGCCCTCGCTCTTTTCCGCTCTGGGGCCCTCCTCTTTTCCCCCCCCTGCGCCTCGCTCTTTTTCCCCCTCTGGGGCCTCCCCTTTTTCTCCGCTCTGGGCCTCACTCTCCCGCCCCTCCTCCGCTCTGGGGCCTCCCCAAACTCGCCGGGCCTCCCCCGCTCTGCGCCTTTTGCTCTTCTCCGCTCTGCCCTCGCTCTCTCCGCTCTGCCCTCGCTTTCTCCGCTCTTCCCTCACTCTCGTCGTTCCCCAACCCCTCTGCGCCTCACTCCGCTCTTCTCCCCTCGCCCTCACTCTCCGCCGTCCTTCCGCTCTGGGGCCCCCGCTCTTCTTCCCCTCTGCGCCCTCACTCTTCTCCCCCTTCCGCCTTCCCCTAAATCCGCCGCCTCCCTCTGCCCCCTCCGCTCTTCTCCGCTCTGCGGGCCCCGCTCTTCCCGCTCTGCGGGCCCCACTCTTTCCGCTCTGCGCCTCACCCCCGCCGTCCTCCCCCTCTGGGGCCTCACTCTCCCCCGTCCTCCCCCCTCTGCGCCTCCAAATCTCGCCGTCCTCCCTCTGGCCCCGCTCTTCTCCCTCTGGGGCCCCCCACTCTCGGGGCCCTCCTCCCTCTGCGCCTCCTCTTTTCCCCCGGCCTGCGCCCACTCTCTGCCGTCCTCCGCTCTGCGCCTCGCTCTTTTTTCCGCTCCCGCGCCCGCTCTTCTCCGCTCTCGCCTCGTCTTTTCCCCCTCTTGGGGCCTCCTCTCGCCGTTCCCCCCGGCCCCTGCCCCCTTCCCCCGCTCTTTTTCCGCTCTGCGCCTCACTCTCGGGCCCTCCCCCCCTCCCGCGCCTTTTGCCTTTTTCCCGGCCCCCGCCTCACTCTCCTTTCCTCCTCCGTTTTTGGGGCCCGTCCTCCGCTCTGCGCCTCACTCTCGCCGTCCTCCTCTCCCGCCCCCTCACCCGCCTTTTTCCCCCTCTGCCCTCACTCCGCCGTCCTCCCCCCTTCCCCCGTCCTCCGCTCTGCGCCCTTTCCCCCGCCCCCCCCGCCTGCGCCCCTCTCTTCCCCTCGGGGCCTGCTCTTCTCCGCTTTTGCGCCTCGCCTTTCTCCGCCTGCCCCCTCACTCTCCCCCCGGGCCCCGCCTGGGGGCCCGGCCCCCCCCCCCGCTCTGCCGGGCCCCCACCTCGCCGTCCTCCGCTCTGCCCTCCCCCTCCGACCTCGCCGTCCTCCCTCTGCGCCCCCCTCCCCTCTCCCGTCCTCCGCTCTGCGCCTCCTCTCCCGCTCTGCGCCTCCTCTTCTTCTCCCCCTCTGCCTTTTCCCCCGGGCCTTTCATCCGCCGTCCCCCCGCTCTGCGCCTCACCTCGCCCCCTCCGCTTCGCCTCACTCCGCCCCCCCGCCTGCCCCGCTCTTTGCTCTGCGCCTCGCTCTTCTCCGCTCTGCGCCTCGCTCTTCTCCCCCCGCCCCCCTGCCCCCCCCTTTTCTTTCCGCCTGCCCTCACTCTCGCCGCCTCCGCTCTGCGCCCCCTCGGTCCCCCCCTCGCCTCAATCTCGCCCCCCCCTCTGCGCCCCCCCTTTTTCCGTCCCTCCTCTTTTGCCCGCCTCCTCTTCTCCCTCTGCGGCTCCTCTGCTTTCTCCCCTCTGTCGCCCCGTCCTTTTCCCTCTGCGCCCCACTCTCGCCGCCACCCCTTGCGCCCCTCTTTCCGCCGTCCCCTCCGCCCTCCCCGCCGCCTCCTCTCCGCCTCTTCCCCCGCTCTGGCCTCCTTTTCGCTCCCCCTCTTGCGCCTCCTCTTTTCCCGCCTGCGCCTCCCTCGCCGGCCCCCCCGCTCTGCGCCCCCCTTTTCCCCCCCCTCCCCACTTCCTCGCTCGGGCCCTCCCGTCTCGCTGCCTTCCCCTCTCGCCCCTCTTCTGCTGGGCCTCCCCTCCCGTTTCCCTCCGCTCTTTCCCTCGCTCCCCGCCTCCTCTCCCGCCCCCCCTGCGGGCCTCGTTTTTTTCCCCTTTCCCCGCCCCGCCCCCCCTCTCACCGCCCCTCTCGCCTTCCCCCCTTTCGCTTTTCCCGCTCGCGCCTACTCTTGGTCCTTCTGGGCCCTTGTTTTCCCCCGCTCCTTGGCCTCCTCGCCGTTTTTCGCCTCCTTTTTTCGCGTTCCTTCTCCGCCGCGCCTCCTCTTCTTCCCCGTCTCCCGCGCTCCGCTCTTACTTCCGCCCGGG
>JAODAL010053585.1:0-25186 GCA_025379985.1 Phyllomedusa bahiana
ACAAACCCAAATACACCCAAAAAAACTTAAAAACAGCAACCAAAGCTAAGGCACACAAACCCCACCAACAAAACTAAATAACAAACCCAAAGCTAACCCCACAACACACCAACAAAAACTAAATACACAACCCAAAAGCTAAGCGCACACAACACACCCAAAAAAAACAAAAAACAGCAACCAAGAGTAAGCCACACAACTACACCCAAAAAAACTAAATACAGCAACCAAGACTAAGGCACAACAACTCCCAAAAAAAAAAAAGAAAAACGCGCCCAACAACCCCAAAAATAAATACAGCAACCAAGAGCTAAGGCACACAAATACACCAACAAAACTAATAAGCAACCAAAGCTAAGCGCACACAAATACAACCCCCAAAACAAATACAGCAAACCAAAAGCTAAGGCACACAAATAACCAACAAAAACTAAATACACAACCAAGACTAAGGCACACAACTACACAACAAAAACTAAAACAGCAACCAAGAGCTAAGGCACACAATCACCAAAAAAACTAAATACAGCAAAAAAAGCTAAGCGCAACAAACTAACAACAAAAACTAAATACAGCAACCAAGAGCTAAGGCCACACAACTACACCCAACAAAACTAAATACAGCAACCAAGAGCTAAACCCACCAACTACACCAACAAAACAAATACGCAACCAAAGCTAACACACAAAAACAACCAACAAAAAACTAAATACAGCAACCAAAGCTAAGGCCCCACAACACACCAACAAAACTAAATACAGCACCAAGAGCTAAGCGCACCACAACTACACCAACAAAAATAAATACAGCAACCAAAAGCTAACGCCCCCACTACACCAACAAAACAAAACAGCAACCAAGAGCAAGGCACACCTACACAACAAAAACTAAATACAGCAACCAAAAGTAAGCACACAACACACCCAAAAAAAACAAAAACAGCAACCAAGACAAGGCACACAAATACACCCCAAAACAAAACAGCAACCAAGAGCAAGGGCCCACAACTCACAACAAAAACTAAAAACAGCAACCAAGAGCTAAGGCCACACCTACACCAACAAAAACAAAAACAGCAACCAAAGCAAGGCACACAAAAAAAAGAAAATAAAAAAATAAGGAAAAAAAAAAAAATAAAAAGGGGGGGGGGGGGGTAAAAAAAAAAAAAAAACTAAAAAAAGCGCCAAGAGCTAACGCACACAACAAAACCAACAAAAAACAAAAAAAAAAAAGCACCAAGAGCTAAGTGCCCCCACAACTACCAACAAAACTAAAAACAGCAACCAAGAGCTAACGCCCCAAAACCCAACAAAACTAAATACGCAAACCAAAGCTAAGCCACACAACTACACCCAAAAAAAACAAAAACAGCCCCAAGAGCTAAGGCACACACAACTAACAAAAAAAACTAAATACAGCAAAACCCAAAAGCAAGGCACCAACTACACCAACAAAACAAAAAACAGCAACCAAAGCTAGCGCACACACAACACCCAACAAAAACTAAATACAGCAACCAAGACTAAGCCACACAAAACACCAAAAACTAAAAAGCAACCAAGACAAAGGGACACAACTAACCAAAAAACTAAAAACAGCAACCAAAGCTAAGTGCCCACAACTACACCCAAAAAAAACAAATACAGCAACCCAAAAGCTAACCACACTACACCAACAAAAAATAAATACAGCAACCCGGGCTAAGGCACACAACTACACAACAAAAAATAATGACCAAGCGCCCCAAACACCAAAAAAAACTAAATCACAACCAAACTAACACCAACCAAAAAAACAAAAAAAAGCAACCCAAAAGCTAAGTGCACACAATACACCAAAAAAACTAAATACAGAACCCAAAAGCTAAGCGCCCCACAACTTCACCAACAAAAACTAAAAACACAACCCAAAAGTAACGCCCCACAACTACAAACAAAAAAAAAAAAAAAAAAAAAAACTAAAAAAAAAAACAGCAACCAAAGCTAAGCCCACAACTACACCAACAAAACTAAAAACAGCAACCAAGACTAGCCACACAACTACACCAAAAAAACTAAATACACAACCAAAAGCTATGCCCCACAACAACCCCAAAAAACTAAATACAGCAACCAAGAGCTAACACACAACAAAACACCAAAAAAAAATCGCAACCAAGAGCTAAGCCACACAAAACACCAAAAAAACAAATACAGCAACCAAGAGCTAAGCCCACACAAAACCACCCAACAAAAACTAAAAACAGCAACCCAAAAGCTAAGCCACACAACTAAACCCAAAAAAAACAAAAAACACAACCAAGACTAAGGGCCCCCAAAAAACTACACAACAAAACTAAAAAACAGCAACCAAACTAATGCAAAAACAACAAAACCAAAAAAGGGAAAAAAATACAGCAACCAAAGCTAAGCCACAAACTACCCACAAAAAAATACAGCAACCAAAACAAGTGCACACAACACACCCAAAACTAAATACAGCAACCAAAAGCTAAGTGCACCAAACTACACCAACAAAACTAAATACAGCACCAAAGCTAGGCACACAACTCACCAACAAAAAACTAAAAACAGCAACCAAGAGCTAAAAACCCCCACAACACACCAAAAAAACTAATACAGCAACCCAAAGCTAAGCCACACAAACTACACCAAAAAAAATAAATACAGCACCAAGACTAAGCCCACACAACTTTCACAAAAAAAACTAAATACAGCAACCAAACAAGCGCCCCACAACTACACCAACAAAAAATAAATACAGAAAACCCAAAAGCTAAGGGAACAAAATACACCAACAAAACTAATACAGCAACCAAAGTAAGGCACAAAAAATACACCAACAAAACTAAAAAAAGCACCAAGAGCAAACCACACAACTACACCAAAAAACTAAATACACAACCAAGAGCTAAGCGCACACAACTACACCAACAAAAACTAAATCAGCAAACCAAGCCAAAACGCCCCCAACACACAACAAAAACAAATAAGCACCAAAGAGCTAAGCCCACACAACTACAGCAACAAAAACAAAAAACCAACCAAAAGCAAGGGACAAAACAACTACACCAACAAAACTAAATACAGCAACCCCGAGCAAGCCACACAACTACACCCAACAAAAACAAATCAGCAACCAAAAGCTAAGTGCCCCACAACAACCCAAAAAAACTAAATCAGCAACCAAGAGCTAAGCGCACACAACTAACCCACCAACAAAAAATAAATACACAACCAAAAGCTAATGCCCCCACAACTACACCAACAAAAACAAATACAGCAACCAAAGCAAACGCCCCACAACTACCCCAACAAAACTAAAACACAACCAAGACTAAGCGCACACAACTACACAACAAAAACTAAAAACAGCAAAACCCAAGAGCTAAGGCCCCCACAACTCACCAAAAAAACTAAATACAGCAACCAAGAGCTAAGTGCACACAACTCACAACAAAAACTAAATACAGCAACCCAAGAGCTAAGCCACAAAAATACACCAACAAAAACTAATACGCAAAACCAAACAAGCGCACACAAATACCCAACAAAACTAAAATTTCACAAACCCAAAATAAACCCCAAACTACACCAACAAAACTAAATACAGAAAACCCAAAGCTAAGTGAAAACAACTACACCCAAAAAAACTAAATACAGCAACCAAGACTAAAGGGACACAAATACACAACAAAACTAAAACAGCAAACCAAACTAAGGGCCCCCACAACTACACCAACAAAACAAAAAACAGCAACCAAACTAATGCACACAAATACACCAACAAAACAAAAAACAGCAACCAAAACTAAACGCACACACCAACAACAAAAACAAAAAACAGCCCAAAGCTAAAGCCACACAACTCACCAACAAAAACTAAAAAACAGCAAACCCAAAACTAAAGGCACACAACTACACCCAAAAAAAACTAATACAGCAACCAAAGTAGGCACACCCAAATACCAACAAAAACTAAAACACAACCAAGAGCAAGCGCACAAAACTACACCCAAAAAGAATAAAAAAAAGCAAAACCCAAAAGCAAGCGCACACAACTACACCCAAAAAAACTAAAAAAAGCAACCCAAAAGCTAGCCACACACAACTACACCAACAAAAACTAAATACAGCAACCAAAACTAAGCGCACAAACACACAACAAAAACAAAAACACACCAAAACTAATGCAACACAAAACACCAACAAAAACAAAACAGCAACAAAGCAAGGCACACAAACTACACAACAAAACTAAATACAGCAACCAAGAGCTAAAGGGCCCCAACCCACACCCAAAAAAAACTAAATACAGCACCAAGAGCAAGCGCAAAACAACTACACCAACAAAAACTAAAACAGCAACCAAGAGCTAAGCGCACAACAACTACACCAAAAAACTAAATACACACCCAAAGCTAAGCGCCCCAAATACACCCCAAAAAAAAACTAAATACAGCAACCCAAAAGCTAAGGCACACAATACACAAAAAAAAATAAATACAGCAACCCCAAAAGCTAAGCGCACACAACTAACCAACAAAACAAATACAGCAACCAAGAGCTAAATGCACACAAAACACAACAACAACTAAATACAGCACCAAAGCTAAGCGCACACAAAACACCAACAAAAACAAAAAACAGCACCAAGAGCTAATGCACACCACACACCAAAAAACCAAATACAGCAACCAAGCTAAACGCACACACAACACACCAACAAAACTAAATACAGCCCAAAAGCAAGGCACCAACTACACAACAAAAAAAAAATACAGCAACCAAAAGCTAGGCCCCCACCACAAAAAAAAACAACCAAAAACACAAAAAAAAAAACACAAAAAACAGGACAAACCAACAAAAAAAACTAAAAAACACAACCAAGACTAACGCACACACAACCAACAAACAAAAACAGAACCAAAGCTAAGGGACACAACTACACCAACAAAAAACTAAAAACATCAACCAAGACTAAGCGCACAAAATACAAACAAAAAACAAATACAGCACCAAGACAATTTCACAAACACACCAACAAAAACTAAATACAGCAACCAAAAGCTAACGCACACAACTACACCAACAAAAAATAAATACAGCACCAAAGCTAAGGCACACAACACCCAACACCCAAATAAATACAGCAACCAAAACTAATGCCCCAACTACACCCAAAAAAAACAAAAACGCAAAAGCTAACCCACACAACACCCAACAAAACTAAAAACAGCACCAAAGCTAAGCGCACACAACTAACCCAAAAAAAACAAAAACAGCAACCAAAACAAGGCACACACTACCCAACAAAACAAAAACAGCACAAGAGCTAAGCCACACAACTACACCAACAAAAAAAATACAGCCCCAAAAGCAAGCCACACAACACCAACAAAAACTAAATACAGCAACCAGACTAAAACGCACACAAATACACCCAAAAAAAAACTAAATACCAACCAAGAGCTAGGCCAAAAAAACACCAAAAACAACTTAACAAAAAGACAAGGCACAAACTACAAAACCCAAAAAACAAAAAACAGCAACCAAGAGCTAAAACGCACAAACAACCCAAAAAAACTAAATACAGCAACCAAGACTAACCCACACAACTAACCCCAAAAAAACTAAATACAGCAACCAAAAGTAAGGGGACACACAAACTACACCAACAAAAAAAAATACAGCAAACCCAAAGCAAGCGCCACAACACCCAACAAAACTAAATACGCAACCAAAAGCAAACCACACAACACACCAACAAAACTAAATACAGCAACCAAAGCTAGCGGAAAACAACTACACCAACAAAAAAAATACAGCAACCAAAGCTAAGCCAACAACTACACAACAAAACTAAAAACAGCAACCAAAACAAGGCACACAACTACACCAACAAAAACTAAATACAGCAACCAGGCTAAGCGCACAAACAACTACACCCCAACAACTAAATACAGCAACCAAAGGGAAACCACAAATACACCAAAAAAAACAAATACAGCAACCAAACTAAGCGCACACTACACCAACAAAACAAATACACAACCAAAGCTAAGCACACAACTACACCAACAACAACTAAATACAGCAACCAAGAGCTAAGTGCACACACAACTACACCAACAAAAACTAAATACAGCAACCAAGAGCTAAGCGCACACAACTACACCAACAAAAACTAAATACAGCAACCAAGAGCTAAGTGCACACAACTACAGCAACAAAAACTAAATACAGCAACCAAGAGCTAAGCGCACACAACTACACCAACAACAACTAAATACAGCAACCAAGAGCTCAGCGCACACAACTACACCAACAAAAACTAATACAGCAACCAAGAGCTAACCACCACAACTACACAACAAAACTAAATACAGCAACCAAGAGCTAAGCGACACACACACCAACAAAATAATAAACAACCAGGGGCAAGCGACCACAACTACAGCCAACAAAACTAAATTTCAGCAACCAAGAGCTAAGCGCAAAACAACTACACCAACAAAAACTAAATACAGCAACCAAGAGCTAAGTGCAGAAACAACTACACCAACAACTAAATACAGCAACCAAAGCTAAGGCACACAACACACCAACAAAAACTAAATACAGCAACCAAGAGCTAAGCGCACACAACTACACCAACAACTAAATACAGCAACCAAGAGCTAAGCGCACACACAACTAAAACCAACAAAACTAAAAAACAGCAACCAAGAGCTAAGGCACACAACTACACCAACAAAACTAAATACGCAACCAAGAGCTAAACGCACACAACTACACCAACAGAAACTAAATACAGCAACCAAGAGCAGGCACACAACCCCAAAAAACTAAATACAGCCCCCAAGAGCTAAGCGCACACAACTACACCAACAAAAACTAAATACAGCAACCAAGACTAAATCACACAACTAACCCAACCCAAAACTAAAAACAGCAACCCAAAGCAAACGCCAAACCCAAATACCCCAACAAAAACTAAATACAGCACCAAGAGCTAATGCAAAACAACTACACCCAAAAAAAACTAAATACGCAACCAAAGCTAAGGCACACAATACAAACCCAACAAAAACAAATACAGCAACCAAGAGCAAGGCAACACCCAAAAAAAAAAAACACCCAAACAACACCAACAAAAACAAATACGCAACCAAGAGCTAAGCGCCCCACAACTAAGAAAAACAAATAAAAACAGCAACCAAGAGCTAAAGGGCCCCAACTACACCAACAAAACTAAAACAGCAACCAAGAGCTAAGGCACACAACTACACCAACAAAACTAAATACAGCACCAAGAGCTAAGGACCAACTACACCACAAAAACTAAATACACAACCAAACTAAGCGCACACAACACACCCCAAAACTAAAACAGCAACCCAAAAGCTAAGGGACCAACACACCCCAAAACAAATACAGCACCAAGAGCAAGGGGCCCCACAATACACAACAAAAACTAATACAGCAACCAAGAGCTAAACGCAACAACTACACCAACAAAAACTAAAACGCAACCAAGGCTAAGTGCACACAACACCCAACAACAACTAAATCAGCAACCAAAGCTAAGTCACACAACTACACCAACAAAACTAAATACAGCAACCAAACAAGCACACAACTACACCAACAAACAAATACAGCAACAAGAGCTAAGCGCAAAACAATACCCAAAAACAAAACAGCAACCCAAAAACTAACCCACAACTACACCAACAAAACAAAAAACAGCAACCCAAAAGCTAAGCGCACACAACTACCCAAAAAAAACTAAAACAGCAAACCAAGACTACGCAAACAAAAACACCAACAAAAACTAAATACAGCAACCAAGAGCTAAGCGCACACAACTACACCAACAAAAACTAAATACAGCAACCAAGAGCTAAGCGCACACAACTACACCAACAAAAACTAAATACAGCAACCAAGAGCTAAGCGCACACAACTACACCAACAAAAACTAAATACAGCAACCAAGAGCTAAGTGCACACACAACTACACCAACAACAACTAAATACAGCAACCAAGAGCTAAGCGCACACAACTACACCAACAAGAACTAAATACAGCAACCAAGAGCTAAGCGCACACAACTACACCAACAACAACTAAATACAGCAACCAAGAGCTAAGCGCACACAACTACACCAACAAAAACTAAATACAGCAACCAAGAGCTAAGCACACACAACTACACCAACAACAACTAAATACAGCAACCAAGAGCTAAGCGCACACAACTACACCAACAAAAATAAATACAGCACCACGCACACACAACTACACCAACAACAACTAAATACAGCAACCAAGAGCTAAGTGCACACAACTACACCAACAACAACTAAATACAGCAACCAAGAGCTAAGCGCACACAACTACACCAACAACTAAATACAGCAGTCAAGAGCTCAGCGCACACACAACTACACCAACAAAAACTAAATACAGCAACCAAGAGTCATATAGCGCACACAAACTACACCACACAACTAAATACAGCAACCAAGAGCTAAGCGCACACAACTACACCAACAAAAACTAAATACAGCAACCAAGAGCTAAGCGCACACAACTACACCAACAACAACTAAATACAGCAACCAAGAGCTAAGCGCACACACAACTACACCAACAAAAACTAAATACAGCAACCAAGAGCTAAGCGCACACAACTACAGCAACAAAAACTAAATACAGCAACCAAGAGCTAAGTGCACACAACTACACCAACAAAAACTAAATACAGCAACCAAGAGCTAAGCGCACACAACTACACCAACAAAAACTAAATACAGCAACCAAGAGCTAAGTGCACACACAACTACACCAACAAAAACTAAATACAGCAACCAAGAGCTAAGCGCACACAACTACACCAACAAAAACTAAATACAGCAACCAAGAGCTAAGCGCACACACAACTACACCAACAACTAATACGCAACAAGGCTAAGCGCACAACAACTACACCAACAAAAAACTAAATACAGCAACCATTTGCTAAGCGCACACAACTACACCAACAACAACTAAATACAGCAACCAAGAGCTAAGTGCACACACACAACTACACCAACAACAACTAAATACAGCAACCAAGAGCTAAGTGCACACAACTACACCAACAAAAACTAAAAACAGCAACAAGAGCTAAGCGCACCACAAACTACACCAACAACAAACTAAATACCACCAAGACTGCGCCACACCAGAACTCACAGCAACCAAGAGCTAAGCGCATCAAAACTACACCAACAAAACTAAATACCAGCAACCAAGAGCTAATGCACACACCTACACCAACAACAACTAAATACAGCACCAAGAGCTAAGCGCCACAAACTACAGCAACAAAAACTAAATACAGCAACCATTAGCTAAGCGCACACTACACCAACAACAACTAAATACAGCAACCAAGAGCTAAGTGCACACACAACTACAGCAACAAAAACTAAATACAGCAACCAAAAAGGTCTAAGGCACACACAACTACACCAACAAGAATAAATACAGCAACAAGAGCTAAGCGCACACAATCTACAACAACACAGAACTAAATACAGCACCAAGAGTAAGGCACACAATACACCAACAAAACTATTACAGCAACCAAGAGCTAAGTGCACACAACTACACCAACACAAACTAAATTACAGCAACCAAGAGTAAGCGCACACAACTACACCAACAACGAACTAAATACAGCACCAAGAGCTAAGCGCACACTACAACAACAACAAATAAATACAGCAGCCAAGAGTAGCGCACACAACTACACAACAACAACTAAATACAGCAACCAAGAGCTAAGTGCACACAACTACACCAACAAGAACTAACTACAGCAACAACAAAAACTAAATACAGCAACCAAGAGCTAAGCGCACACACAACTACACCAACAAAAACTAAATACAGCAACCAAGAGCTAAGCGCACACACAACTACACCAACAAGAACTAAATACAGCAACCAAGAGCTAAGCGCACACAACTACACCAAAAAGAACTAAAAACAGCAAAAACCCAAAAGGGTAAATGCACACACAACTTTCACCAACAAAACTAAATACAGCAACAAGAGCTAAGGCACACCTACACCAAAAAAAAACTAAATACAGCAACCAAGAGCTAAGTGCACACAACTACACCAACAAAAACTTTAAAAACAGCAACCAAGAGCTAAGCCACACACAACTACACCAACAAAACTAAATACGCAACCAAGAGCTAAGGCACACAAAATACACCCAACTAAAAACAGCAACCAAGAGCTAAGCCCACAAACTACACCAACAAAAAACAAACTACAGAAAAAAATTAAAAACAGCAAACTGGCCCTAACACTACAAACAAAAAAATAGAACCAAACAAAAGGGGACAAAATAACCACCATAAATCAGGGGCTGCCCACTTTTTTCCCAACTACACATTCCAAAAAATAAATACTACCCCCAAGAGGAAGGACTCTCACCTCAAGAACTTAGAAAGAGCAGGGCCCAAATTAACCCCAAACAAATTTGTGCCCAAAAGTAACGTAATCTTTTTACCAAAAACAAAAATTTCAGACCAAGCTCCCTTTCTCTGGACATCGATACGTAAAACAGGCCACCAATACAAGCCCAAAACATCCTGATCGAGGGCCACAATAAAGGAGGCTAATTAGCAAGCCTTTAATGTACATGAATACCCTAAAAAATCTCCGTACTGCTCTTTAAATTTGTGAAAGTCCCTGAAGTGATTTTGGCGGTCTATAGCGCTCTCTAACAGTTTCAGTGCATACACATGTCCTGTACTGCTACTACAGTATTAGTGAGGTGCCGCAGTGATTGGGGTCTATAGGCCTTCTACGTACAGTCGATACAATTCTGTACGCTCTTACATGTATTAGTGAGGTGCCATGCCCGTGATTGGGGTCTTAGGCCCTTCAACAGTAAGTGGGTACTACAAAGTCCTGTATGCTTTAAGTATATGAGGTGCATGCAGTGATTGGGGTCTAGCACTCCTCTCAGTATAGTGCATACTACATGTCTGTACTGCTTCTTACATGTACTAGTGAGGTGCATGCAGTGATTGGAGGTCTATAGCGCCTCTCTACAGTACAGTGCAGTACTACATGTCCTGTACTGCTTTTAAATGTATTAGTAGGGTGCATGCAGTGATTGGCAGTCTATAGCGCCTCTCTATATTACAGTGCTGTACTGCATGTCCTGTACTGCTCTTACATGTATTAGTGAGGTGCATGTAGTGATTGGTGGTCTATAGCGTCTCTCTACAGTACAGTGCGGTACTACATGCCCTGTACTGCTCTTACATGTATTAGTGAGGTGCATGCAGTGATTGGAGGTCTATAGCACCTCTCTACAGTACAGTGCAATACTACATGTCCTGTACTGCTCTTACATGTATTAGTGAGGTGCATGCAGTGATTGGTGGTCTATAGCACCTCTCTACAGTATAGTGCGGTACTACATGTCCTGTACTGCTCTTACATGCATTAGTGAGGTGCATGCAGTGATTAGAGGTCTATAGCCCCTCTCTACAGTACAGTGGGCAGGACAGTACAAAGGCCTATGCTCACCTTCTTCCACTGCTGTTTCAGTGCTTTGTCTTCCCATCTTCTGTTTCCTTCTACTTCTGGACGGGAAGTCACTGCTGCAGCAGTCATGTGCCGCTCCCTTACATCACTGTTCAGAGCTATTCAAGTCCATTCCACTCCAAAAGTAGAACGTAGTAAACAGAAGACCAGAGAGACCCAGAACTGCACTGAGAACCGGAGGAGGATACTTTTTTTCTCCCCACCTGCAGCTTAATATTTGGTTTTCAAAAGGAACCAGATAACCCCTTTAATAATGCATGCTGATGGGCCACAGCTTCAAACTACAGCTCCAGGCTCCCACTTCCTGTTCAGGCTGCGGGCAGTTCTACAGCTTAAGGCTCCTTCTTCCTGTTCAGGCTATGAGCAGTTCTACAGCTTCAGGCTCCCACTTCCTGTCCAGGCTGCGGGCGGTTCTACAGCTTCAGGCTCCCACTTCCTGTTCAGGCTGTGGGCTGGTCTATAGCTTCAGGCTCCCAATTCCTGTTCAGTCTGTGGGTGGTTCTACAGCTTCAGGCTCCCACTTTCTGTTCAGGCTGTGGGCGGTTCTTCAGCACTGACTGACATTTCAGCTTGGCTTTTCCTAGCGGAACCTGTTAGAGGGACATTGATGATAGAGGGCATTTAACAGCAGGGCAGAAGGCTACAGAGCTCTAAAGAATTAAAGTTTGTCAATAGGAAACAAACAGGCTTCTCAGTGCTGCTGCTAAGACACAGCAAGAAATCACCATCCTAGCCACTGCTAGAACAGAGAGAGGTGGTCGGTAACCTAGGGAAGCTTGTGTAAACAAACCTGTGTTCTGATTTTGCTTCCCGGCAGAACAGATCTTAATAGCAATGGATTTTGGGTTTAGTAATAGTCTTTATTTTCCTTTGCCTACATCCCTAAAGGGGTTGTCTCACTACAGGAATCGCTGCTTTTTATGTTAAAGATCTTGCAAAAACAAGTCATTTCGCAATATGTGTCCATTAACAGTGTCCTACCTATTCATAGATATCCCCTCTTGTATGGGCTGCAGCAGCTCCTCAGATTGCTATAGATACAGACCTGTTGGATCTCTCCTGATAGGCTGCCAGCGCTGGTCACTATAGCTACAGACCTGTTCGGTCTCTCCTAATTGGCTGCCAGCGCAGGTTGCTATAGCTACAGACCTGTTCAATCTCTCCTGATAGGCTGCCAGCGCTGGTCACTATAGCTACAGACCTGTTCGCTCTCTCCTGATAGGCTGCCAGCGCTGGTCACTATAGCTACAGACCTGTTCGGTCTCTCCTAATTGGCTGCCAGCGCAGGTTGCTATAGCTACAGACCTGTTCAATCTCTCCTGATAGGCTACCAGCGCTGGTCACTATAGCTACAGACCTATCCAATCTCTCCTAATTGGCTGCCAGCGCAGGTTGCTATAGCTACAGACCTGGCTTTTACTGCAGCCTAATAGAAGCCAGCAAACACACCCTTGAATTCAAAGTGAAACCAAGAAAACAGGACTGAGGCGAGATGAATCGATGCAGTGAGACAACCCCTTTAAATCTAATCAATTTGGTGAGAGTATCCCTTTAAATTTTACATTTTATTGTCATAATCAGTGACAGGAGGCTTGAGGTAACAACCTGTATGTCTGCAGAGCTTCCGCCTTCTTATCAGCCCCACCTGTATCAGGCGGTATTACATTAGCGGCATCTGTATTCTGTTGATGTGTATGATGCGATACATCTACCGCGTACATTGCATGTTCTTGTCTATGCAGCTTCGTCAAAGGTCGTTGAAGCCGCATCCGCTGTCAGATCCCCTATACCTGATGCACAATGACCGGGGTGTTGCTCTCCACCCTTAGGCTGATTGCAGCGCTCACTGCCATGGAAACAGGTGATGCGGGGAACAACTAGTTAACCTGCTATTGTGCCCAGTAGGACATTTTTAATATCTCCTGTTTGCTGTGGTGTCAAATGATGAATGTTATAATATTCAGGCAGCATGATTTATAGGAGAGAAGGGGTAAAATGGAGAGAGGGGTTGCATTCAGAATATTATCATCCTGTCCGCAGTCAGACATTCACTGTGTGTGAAATTAAAAAGAGAATCTCAAATGACTGGGGGCAAGTCAGGCAGGGCTCTCGCTCAGTAATGAAGGTGCACTACACTACAAGGTGCTCATTTCGGCACCGTGGAAAGTTCCTGGAAGCAGCCCAGGGTTGAGGTTACAGCAGGGGTCTGCAACTATTGGGAAACTACATCTCCCATCATGGCTACTGATATAAATGCATGATGGGAGTTGTAGTTTCCCAACAGCTGGAGAGCCGACGTTGCAGACCCCTGGATTACAGAATCCCCACAAGCTCCCAGGACTCTCCTTTTCACTTCCGTGACATCCCGTGTGAGATTTTCTCTAATACTGTGATCGTGCCGTGACTCCCTGTCCATTCCGCATAGCGCTAATCCACCAGGCCGCACAATAGCCCCTATAAAATGTCCAGGCCGCTGGCACCGTAGTCCTCACTATCTTCTGGCTTGGAGGCATTATACTCAAAGCCACCAGAGAACTGACACTGGTACAGATCATAAAAATGCATGATGGGAGTTGAAATTTCCCAACAGCTGTAGAGCCGACGTTGCAGAGCCCTATATTACAGCATCCCCTCCACCTCCCAGGACTCGTCTTGTCACTTCCATGTCATTCCTCACCTTGGTGTGAGATTTTCTCTACTATTGTGATTGTGCCGTGACTCCCTGTCCATTCCGCATAGCGCTAATCCGCCAGGCCGCACAATAGCCCCTATAAAACGTCCAGGCCGCTGGCAACGCGGTCTTCACTAACTTCTGGCTTGGATGTATCATACTCAAAGCCACCAGAGAACTGACACTGGTACAGATTATAAAAATGCATGATGGGAGTTGTAGTTTACCAACAGCTGTAGAGCCAACGTTGCAGACCCCTGGATTACAGCATCCCCTCCAGCTCCCAGGACTCGCCTTTTCACTTCCGTGACATCCCGTGTGAGATTTTCTCTAATACTGTGATCGTGCCGTGACTCCCTGTCCATTCCGCATAGCGCTAATCCGCCAGGCCGCACAATAACCCCTATAAAACGTCCAGGCCGCTGGCACCGTGGTCTTCACTATCTTCTGGCTTGGATGCATCATACTCAAGGCCACCAGAGAACTGACACTGGTACAGATTATAAAAATGCATGATGGGAGTTGTAGTTTCCCAACAGCTGTAGAGCCGACGTTGCAGACCCGGGGATTACAGCATCCCCTCCACCTCCATGTCATTCCTCACCTTGGTGTGAGAATTTCTCTACTACTGTGATCCAGCAGTGACTCCCTGTCCATTCCGCATAGTGCTAATCCGCCAGGCCGCACAGTAGCCCCTATAAAACGTCCAGGCTGCTGGCACCGCGGTCTGTGCTATCTTCTGGCTTGGATGCATCATACTCAAGGCCACCAGAGAACTGACACACTTTTTCTCCTTTCTGAACGTCTGGCAATGATTAACAATTTCCATCTTGCTTCTACACTCGTCAGCCCCATGAATTCACCTTCCTCAGGGAACCCAGGGATGAAGGCAGAACATTTATAGAAGGTTTCCTAAATAATTAGTCATGTGGTTGGGTTCTTGGAGAGGGTGCTACAGACACGGAAGGGAGTTATTACAGAGTTTGGGGGGTCCTTTTTTTGCCCGAGTAGATGCATAATTTGTGAAGTCTCACGGTGGCGGCTGGGAACAGATCACTGGTCTAGAAGACAGGAGAAGACTCGAGGGTACGTTACACAACGCTGACTAGTACTGATGCATTGTAAATAGTCAAGACTAGTCCTGATCAATAATTCATGCTGACAAAATCAGACCACACAATCCATTATTCATGCTCGCTGCTAGAGAACATCATTTATTCATGAGCACTAACTAGCCTGAATTTGTGATCACTGCGAGCAGTCACGCTCTGACACCCAGCTAATGAGTGTGTTAATACTACTCTAGTACTGACACCTGCTAATGAGAGAGTGCTAGTGCTGTCCTAACGCCGACACCCGCTGAGGAGGGTGTTACTATATAATAATACCGGCACCAGCTGAGGAGAGCGTTACTATATCCTAATACCGACACCAGCTGAGGAGAGTGTTACTATATCCTAATACTGACACCAGCTGAGATTGTTACTATATCCTAATACTGACCCCAGCTGAGGAGGGTGTTACTATATCCTAATACTGACACCAGCTGAGGAGGGTGTTACTATATCACAATACTGACACCAGCTGAGGAGGGTGTTACTATATAATAATACCGACACCAGCTGAGGAGAGTGTTACTATATCCTAATACTGACACCAGCTGAGGAGAGTGTTACTATATCCTAATACTGACACCAGCTGAGGAGAGTGTCAAATATATCCTAATACTGACCACCAGCTGAGGAGAGTGTTACTATATAATAATACCTACTCCAGCTGAGGAGAGTGTTACTATATCCTAATAATGACACCAGCTGAGGAGGGTGTTACTATATAATAATACCGACACCAGCTGAGGAGAGTGTTACTATATCCTAATACTGACACCAGCTGAGGAAAGGGGTTTTCTATATCCTAATACTGGACACCAGCTGAGGAGAGTGTCCACTATAATCCTAATACTGACACCATCTGAGGAGAGTGCTACTATATCCCAATACCAACACCAGATGAGGAGAAGTTTACGATATCCCAATACTGACCCCAGCTGAGGAGAGTGTTACTATATCCTAATACTGACACCAGCTGAGGAGAGTGTTACTATATCCTAATACTGACACCAGCTGAGGAGATTGTTCCTATATCCTAATACTGACACCAGCTGAGGAGAAGGTTACTATATAATAATACCGACGCCAGCTGAGGAGAGCGTTACTATATCATAATACTGACACCAGCTGAGGGGGAGTGTTATATATCCCCAATACTGACCCCAGCTGAGGAGAGTGTTTTCTATATCCTAATGCTGACACCAGCTGAGGAGAGTGTTACTATATCCCAATACTGACACCAGCTGAGGAGAAGGTTACTATATCCTAATACTGACACCAGCTGAGGAGGGTGTTACTATATCCGAATACTGACCCCAGCTGAGGAGAGCGTTACTATAAACCTAATACTGCCCCCCAGCTGGGGGAGAGTGTTACTATATCCTAATACTGACACCACCTGAGGAGAGTGTTACTATATAATAATACTGACCCCAGCTGAGGAGAGTGTTACTATATCCTAATACTGACACCAGCTGAGGAGAGTGTTACTATATCCTAATACTGACACCAGCTGAGGAGAGTGTTACTATATCCTAATACTGACACCAGCTGAGGAGAGTGTTACTATATCCTAATACTGACACCAGCTGAGGAGAATGTTACTATATCCTAATACTGACACCAGCTGAGGAGAGTGTTACTATATCCTAATACTGACACCAGCTGAGGAGAAGGTTACTATATCCTAATACTGACACCAGCTGAGGAGAAGGTTTACTAAAATCCTAATACTGACACCAGCTGAGAGAGTGTTTTTCTATTCCTAATACTGACACCACTGAGGAGAATTTTTTTCTATATCCTAATACTGACACCAGCTGAGAGAAGGTTTACTATATCTAATTGACACCAGCTGAGGAGAAGGTTACTAATATCCTAAAACTGAACACCAGCTAGAAGTGTTACTATATCCTAATTATGAACACCAGCTGAGAAGTGTACTTATCCAATACTGACACCACTGAGGAGAAGTTTACTATATCCTTATACTGACCCACTGAGGAGAGCCGTACTATATCCCCTTTTACGACACCACTGAGGAGAGCGTTACTATATCCTAATACTGACACCAGCTGAGGAGAGTGTTACTATTTCCCAATACTGACACCAGCTTTAGGGAAGGTTACTAAATTCCTGATTACTGACACCCGCATGAGAGATAGTTTTACTATATCCTAATACTGACACCACTGAGGAATGTGTTACTATATCCTAACTCTGACACCGCCGAGGGAGTGTTTACTAAATCCTAATACGCACCAGCTGAGGAAGTGTTACTATATCCTAATACTGACACCAGCTGAGGGAGAGTGTTACTTAAACCTAATACTGACACCAGCTGAGGAGAGCGTTACTAATATCCTAATACTGACACCAGCTGAGGAGAATGTTACTATATTTCCCAAAAACTGACAAACCCCTGAAGAGAATGTTTCTATATCCTAATACTGGGCACCAAACTGAGGGAGGTTTTCTATATCCTAAATACTGACACAACTGAGGAAAAGTGTACTATATCCTAATACTGACACCAGCTGGGGGAGAAGGTTACTAAAATCCTAATACTGACACCAGCTGGGGAGAGTGTTTTACTATATCCTAATGCTGACACCACCTGAGGAAATGTGTTACTAAAATCCGAATACTGGGCACCAGCTTTAGGAGAAGGTTTTTTTCTATATTTCCCAATACTGACACCAGCTGAGGAGAATGTTACTATATCCTAATACTGACACCAGCTGAGGAGAAGGTTACTATATCCTAATACTGACACCAGCTGAGGAGAATGTTACTATATCCTAATACTGACACCAGCTGAGGAGGGTGTTAGTATATCCTAATACTGACACCAGCTGAGGAGAAATGTTACTATATATTTCCCAATACTGACCCAGCTGAGGAGAAGGTTACCTATCCTAATACTGACACCAACTGAGGAGAGTGTTACTATATCCTAATACTGACACCAGCTGAGGAGAAGGTTACTATATCCTAATACTGACACCAGCTGAGGAGAAGGTTACTATATCCTAATACTGACACCAGCTGAGGAGAAGGTTACTATATCCTAATACTGACACCAGCTGAGGAGAGTGTTACTATATCCTAATACTGACACCAGCTGAGGAGAAGGTTACTATATCCTAATACTGACACCAGCTGAGGAGAAGGTTACTATATCCTAATACTGACACCAGCTGAGGAGAGTGTTACTATATCCTAATACTGACACCAGCTGAGGAGAGTGTTACTATATCCTAATACTGACACCAGCTGAGGAGAGTGTTACTATATCCTAATACTGACACCAGCTGAGGAGAGTGTTACTATATCCTAATACTGACACCAGCTGAGGAGAGTGTTACTATATCCTAATACTGACACCAGCTGAGGAGAGTGTTACTATATCCTAATACTGACACCAGCTGAGGAGAGTGTTACTATATCCTAATACTGACACCAGCTGAGGAGAGTGTTACTATATCCTAATACTGACACCAGCTGAGGAGAGTGTTACTATATCCTAATACTGACACCAGCTGAGGAGAGCGTTACCATGTCCAAATACTGACACCACTGAGAAGTGTTACTATATCCTAACTCTGAAAACCGCATAGGAGAGTTTTAATATCCTAATACTGACACCAACTGAGAGAAATGTTACTATATCCAATACTGACAACCACTGAGAGAGTGTTACTATATCCTAATACTGACACCAGCCCGAGGAGAGTGTTTACTATATCCTAATACTGACACCAGCGAGGAGAGGGTTTTTCTATATCCTAATACTGACCCAGCTAGGAGAGTTACTATATCCTAATACTGACACCAGCTGAGGAAGTTTTTACTATATCCTAAACTGACACCACTGAGGAGAGTGTTTACTAAAATCCCAATACTGACCCCCCCGCTTTAGGAAGGTGTTACTAATCCCCCAAAACTGACACCAGCTGAGGAGAGTGTTACTATAAACCCTAATACTGACACCAGCTGAGGAGAAAACTTTACTAATCCTAATACTGACCCCCCAATGAGGAGAGGTTTTTATACTATATCCTAAACTGACACCAGCTGAGGAGAAGGTTTACTATATCCTGATACGGACACCAGCGAGGGAAATACCCATATCCTGATACTGCACCAGCTGAGTGAGAAGGTTACTATATCCTAATAACGGGCACCAGCTGAGGAGAGTGTTACTAAATTCCTAATGCTGCACCACCCAGCTGAGGAGAAGGTTTACTATATCCTAATACTGAACCCAGCTGAGGAGAGTGTTACTATATCCTAAAATATGCACCAGCTGAGGAGAGTGTTACTATATCCTAATTACTCCCGTGTCGGACTGGGGGGGGTCTGGGGCCCACAGGGGAGTTGATTCTGGGGGGGCCCACCCCTTGATCTTGGGGGGCCCCACCCTACTGTACGTAAAAAATATTACCCGCCTCTTTGGACATAAATGCGCCCCAATTTTACCACATAATACAGTGGGGAAAAAACAGAATTGTATGGTGTAGTAAAAATAGCAAGTGAGTCACACATCTGTCTATCGCACATATCTGTCTGTCTAGCATATCATAGACACAGGGCTAAGTAGCTCCATCCATACCCCCCACCCCCAAAACAATATCCCCTCCCCCCATCCCAAAACTCCCTCCAACCCCCAAAACCAAAAATTTCCCCCCCACCCACAAACAATTTTCCCCCCCCATCCCCCATAAAATATCCCCCACCACCCACATACAATATCCCCCCCCACCCCCAAACAAAATCCCCCCCCACCCACATAAAACCATCCCCTCCACCCACCATACAATAACCCCCTCCACCCACTACAAAATCCCCCCCCCGACCACATACAATATCCCCCCCCACCCCCCCCAAACAAAAATCCCCCCCCACCCCCCCCCCAAACCCCAAAACCCCACCCTTCCCCCCCAACCCCCAAACATATCCCCTCCACCCCCATACAATATCCCACCCACCCCCAAAACAATAAACCCCCCCCACCCACATACAATATCCCCCTCCACCCCAAAAATTTTTCCCCTCCACCCACATACACTATCCCCCACCACCCACATAAAATAACCCCTCCCCAAAATTTCCCTATCCCATCCACCCACATACAATACCCCCTCCACCCAAAATACAAAATCCTCCTCCACCACAACAATTTTCCCCCTCCACCCAAAATTTCAAATCCCCCTCCCACCCCATACAATTCCCCCCCCCACCCCTTTCAATATCCCCCCCACCCGCATTTAATATCCCCCCCACCCAATACAAAATCCCCCCCCACCCGTTTTCCCTATCCCCCTTTCCCCCCGATACCCCAAAATCCCCCTCCACCCCATACAAATTTCCCCCCCCACCCCATACAAAATTTCCCCCCCCACCCGGAAACTTTTTCCCCCCCCCCCCCGCTACAATATCCCCTTCCCCCCCACATACAAAAACCCCCACCACCCAAAATACAATATCCCCCCCCACCCCCATACACTATCCCCTCCCCCACATACAATACCCCCCCCCCCAAAATACAATATCCCCCTCCCACCCCCCCAAAAAACCCCCCCCCATGTTTCCCTTGGGGCACGCACCTCACCCCCTTAAATAAAACACCCGCAAGAAAGTAAAAAGTGTAAATCCTATCACAGGGTCAATCAGGGACACATGTTTCATGCCCCTAAAAAATAAAGGCCCCATATAAAACCCCAAAAACCGCCAAAATTTGAGAAACCCCATAGAGGTCAGACACCAGCCAGGTATAACCTACAACCCGCCCCTAAGAGCCCCAAAGAGGGTTTAGACACCCCGCTCAGGTATAACCACAACACCCCCTATAGAGACCACAAAAGAGGTCCAACACCAGCCAGGTTTTTAAACTACCCAAAACCACCCTTTTAAAAAAACCACATAGGTCAGACCCCAAACTAAGGTTTTAACCTACAACACCCCCCAAAACAGACCACATAGAGATCAACACCACCCCAGGTTTAAAAATCAAATTTCAGTGAATACAGCACGATCCAATATAGAAAATAACATAAACCCCCCACTGAGGGAATTTACCAAGAGTTCCCATCTTTAGGGGTCCCTTCTCTTTTGCCCTGAGTCGTTTTTATTTCCCCTTATTTTGCATCCGTTTTTCCCCACCGCCATGATGACTTTTCCCGGCCCCAGCTCCTTCCCCGCAGAAATTACACACAAATATCTTAGAAACCCAAATTTTTTCCCGCATTTTTTTAAACCATTCCCCCCTTCTACAAAAAATTTCCCCGGGGGGGGAAGCGGGTTTCAAGCCTTAAATTAAGGGGCAGTATCCTAGGGGGTTGGGGGGTGGGGAAAAGGGCTAACCCCCCCGGGGATAATGCGGAGTTTACAGGCATTTTGGGGGGGCTCTTTTAGGGAGTATACAGGCAGAAAAGGGGCTCTTTTTGATATAACAGGCAGTTAAGGTCCTTTTGGGATTACAGGGGTTAGGGGTCTCTTTTTGGGAGTGTACAGGCCCGTTAAAAGGGGCTCTTTTGGGGTGTTTCAGGCGTTAGGGGCCCCCCTTTAGCTATTTTGCCCGGAAGTCAAACCCCCCTTTTGCTAGTATGTAGGAAGTCAGGGCCCCCCTTTTGCTAGGGGGGGTAGGGATCAGGGCCCCCTTTAGTAGGGGGTTTTTTAAAGGAATTTAGGGGCCCCCCTTTTGCTTTTTGGGGTTTTTTTTTTTTTTTAAATCCGGGCCCCCCTTTTGGTAGTCAGGGTCCCTTGTTTAGTCGGGCCCCCTTTTTATAGCCAGGGCCCCCTTTAAAGTAGTCAGGGCCCCCCCTTTTTTTAGTCGGGCCCCCCTTTTTGTAGGGCCCCCGGGGGCCCCTTTAAAAAAGTCCGGGGCCCCCCCTTTTTGTAGGGCAGGGGGCCCCCTTTTTGTAGTCAGGGGCCCCCCCTAGTGCCCGGGCCCCCTTTGTAGCCCGGGGCCCACCATTGTAGCCAGGGGCCCCCCCAATTTTTGTACCCGGGCCCCCCCTAGTGTCAGGGCCTCCCCTTGTAAAATCAGGGCCCCCCTTATAGTCAGGGGCCCCCCCTTTGTACCCGGCCCCCCATAGTTTGTCAGGGGCCCCCCAAATAAACCCCCGGGCCCCCCCTTTGTAGCCAGGGGCCCCCCCCATTATAGTCAGGGGCCCCCCTTTGTAAACAGGGGCCCCCCCTAGTAAACCAGGGCCCCCCCCAGTTAAAACAGGGGCCCCCCAAAAATAGCCGGGGGCCCCCCCCCTTTGTAGCCAGGGCCCCCAATAGTAGTCCCGGGGGGGCCCCTTTGTTTTCCGGGAACCCCCCCTTAAATAAATTTAGGTCCCCCCTTAAATAGTCCCGGGGCCCCCCCTTTGTAACCAGGGCCCCCCTTGTAGCCAGGGGCCCCCCTTTTTTAGTCAGGGGCCCCCCCATAGTAGTCAGGGGGCCCCCCCAGTTGTCAGGGGGGCCCCCTTCGTAGTCAGGCCCCCTTAGTAAACCCCGGGCCCCCCATAGTAGCCCGGGGGGGCCCCTTTGTAGCCAGGGCCCCCTTAGTAGCCAGGGGGCCCTTTGGTTTAGGGGGGGCCCCTAGTTTGCCCAAAGGCCCCCCCTTTTTAGTCAGGGCCCCCCTTTTGTCCCGGGGGCCCCCCCCCGTAGCCCGGGGCCCCCCTTTTATTTAGGGGGCCCCCCTATAGCCAGGGGCCCCCCTTTGTTTGTCGGGGCCCCCTTAAGTCCGGGGCCCCCCTTTGTAGTCGGGCCCCCCATTAGAGCCAGGGCCCCCTTAGTAGCCAGGGGCCCCCCTAGTACCAGGGCCCCCAAAAATACCAGGGGGACCCCTAGTAAACCAAAGGGGGCCCCCCCCCTTTTTTTTTCAGGGGCCCCCCCCTTTTGTAGTCAGGGCCCCCCATAAAAAGCCCGGGGCCCCCCCTTTGTAAACCAGGGGCCCCATTTGTAGCCAAGGGCCCCCCCAAAATAGCCAGGGCCCCCAAAATAGCCAAGGGGGCCCCCCCTATTAGCCAAAGGGGCCCCCCCCCAGTTGCCAGGGGGCCCCCTTTGTAGCCAAGGCCCCCCAAATTTGCCCGGGGCCCCCCCTAGTAGCCCGGGCCCCCCTTTTGCCAGGGCCCCCCCCCCCCCTTAGTAGTCGGGCCCCCCCTTTTGTAGTTTAGGGCCCCCCAAAAAAAAAGTTTTAAAAGGGGGGGGGGGGGGGGGTTTATTTGGGTAAAATTTTTGTAGCCAGGGGGCCCCCCCCCTTTTAGGGAGGGCCCCCCCCCTTTGTAGGCCCGGGCCCCCCCCCTTTCCCCCCTTGGGGGGGAAAATTGGGGGTTTTTGTAATGGGGGAAAAGGTTTTTTACGGGAAAATTTAGGGAAGGTTAGGGGGGCCCCCTTTAGGAGGGCCCCCCTTTTTAGAAAGGGGCCCCCCCTTTTGTAGTCAAAGGGGGCCCCCCTTAGTAGGGGGGGCCCCTCTTTGTAGTCAGGGGCCCCCCATGTAGTTTAGGGGCCCCCCCTTATGCCCGGGCCCCCCCCCCCCTTAGTAGCAGGGGCCCCTCTTTTAGTCAGGGCCCCCCCTAAATACCAGGGCCCCCCAAATAAATAGGGCCCCCCCCCCCCCCTTAGTAGCCCAGGGCCCCCCCCCCTTTGTAGCCAGGGGGCCCCCCCCAGTAGTCAGGGGCCCCTCTTTGTATCAGGGGGGCCCCCCCTAGTAGCCCGGGGCCCCCCTTGTAGCCAGGGCCCCCCCCCCTTTGTAGTCAGGGGCCCCCCCTAGTAGCCAGGGGCCCCCCTTTGATAGTTTGAAAAAAAAAAAAAAACCAACCAGCCCCCTTACCTGGGTCCCGGGTCCCCCTCCGGCAGGGCCCGGCCCCTCGAGGTTTCCCCCCGGGGTCCGTAAATGGCGCCCCCGCATAGGGGGCGCGGTTTAAGTGACGTCCCCAGTTTAGGGGGAGTGTTTTTCTATTTCCTAATATGACACCCCTGAGGGAAGTTACTATATCCTAAAAAAGACACCAGCTGAGGAGGTGTTTTCTAAAATCCTAATACCCGGGAAAGGTTTAGGAAGTTTTTACTAAATCCCAATACTGCACCCGTGAGGAGAGTGTTACTATAATTTCCCAATTTCTGACACCGGGTGAGGGAGTGTTACTAATCCCAATAATGACACCCGCTGAGGGGGAGTGGGTTTCTATATCCTAATACTGACCCACCCGGGGGAGAATTTTTAATTTTTCCTAATACCCACACCCCGCTGAAAGGGGAGTGTTTCCCATTTTCCTAATACTGACACCAGTTAGGAGAGCTTTACTATATCCCCAAACTGACCCCCCCCTGAGGGGGAGGGGTTACTATATCCTAAAACGACACCAGCTGAGGGAGCTTTACTATATCCCCAAAATGCCACCGCTGAGGAGATGTTACTATATCCCCAAAACTGACACCGGGCTGAGGGGGAGTGTTTCTATTCCCAATACTGGCCCCCAGCTGAGGAGAGTGGGAACTATTACTAATACTGGAACCCCCACTGGGAGGGGGTTACAAAAACCCCAAAAACTGACACCCGCTGAGGAGAGCGTTTTATTTCCCAATTCTGCACCGACTGAGGAAGTGTTACTTTATCCTAAAACGGGCACCAAATGAGGAGGGGTGTTACTATATCCTAAAAGGGCACCAAAAGAGGAGAGTGTTCTATATTTTCGGGCACCAGCGAGGAGAGTGTTCCCATATCCTAATACTGCCCGCTTGGGGGTGTGTGTTACTATATCCCAAACTGACACCAACTGGGGG
>JAODAL010053586.1:0-25185 GCA_025379985.1 Phyllomedusa bahiana
TAGGCAGGATAGGGCGGCTTGGGCAGGTATAGGGCCACTGTGCAGTATAGGGCCAGCTGTAGGCAGGTTAGGGCCAGCTGTAGGCCGGCTGTAGGCAGATATAGGGCAGGTATAGCAGCTGTAGGCAGGTATAGGGCCCTGCAGGCAGGTATAGCAAGTTGCCAACTTTTGAAAATGAAAAGCAGGAGATATTAGAGGGCAAAAATTTGCTTGGACATGCCCATTTTTCCCGGTATGCCGCGCCCCTTCAAAAAGCCACACCCACTCCACCTAACTGCATAAGGGCCTTTGGAAGAAAGCCAGGTAGATGCCCTTAAAAGCCAGGTATTAACCCCCCATAAGCAGTAGTGGCCCCTTACAGGCAGGTAGATGCCCCCTTGTAGCCAAGTAGATGCCCCTTGTAGCTAGGTAGGGGGCCCCCTTTGTTTAGCCAGTAGGTGCCCCCATTGTTGTCAGGTAGTCCCCCATTTAATTTTAAGGGGACCCCCCTTGTTAGGTGCCAGGCCTAGTGCCCCCATTTTTGCCACTAGTGCCCCTCTGTTGCCAACCCCCTGGGGGTGTCCCCTCTGTTGCCAGGTAGTGCCCCCAATTGTTGCCGAGGTTTGGGGGTGCCCCTCTGTTGCCAGGTAGGTGCCCCCAATGTTTGCCAGCTAGTGCCCACATTGTTTGCCAGCTAGTGCCCCCTCTGGTGCCAGCTAGTGCCCCTTTTGTTGCCAGCTATGCCCCTATTGTTTGCCAGGTAAGTGCCCCCTCTGTTGCCAGTAGATGCCCCTCTGTTGCCAGGTAGATGTCCCCTCTGTTGCCAGGTAGTGCCCCCATGTGTTACCCAGGTAGTCCCCCCATTGTGGCCAGGACGAGCCCCCATTGTTGCCGGGTAGAGCCCCCTCTGTTGCCAGGTAGATGCCCCCTCTGTTGCCAGGTAGTGTCCCCCTCTGTTGCCAGGTAGGTGCCCCCTCTGTTTGCCAGGTGGGTGCCCCCATTTGTTTGCCACTAGTGCCCCTCTTGTTGCCAGCTAGTGCCCCCTTATAGCCAGCTAGTGCCCCCTTGTAGTCCAGTAGTGCCCCCTTGTAGCCAGTAGTGCCCCCTCTGTTGCCAGGTAGATGCCCCTCTGTTGCCAGGTAGTGCCCCCTGTTGCCAGGTAGTCCCCCCAAATTTTTGCCAGGTAGTGCCCCATTGTTGCCAGGTAGTGCCCCCTTGTGCCAGGTAGTGCCCCCTCTGTTGCCAGGTAGATGCCCCTCTGTTGCCGGGTAGTGTCCCCTCTGTTGCCAGGAAATGCCCCCTCTGTTGCCAGTAGTGCGCCCTTTGTTGCCGGTTGATGCCCCCTCTGTTGCCAGGTATTGCCCCTCTGTGGCCAGTAGATGTCCCCTCTGTTGCCAGGTAGATGTCCCCTCTGTTGCCAGGTATTTGCCCCCTCTGTTGCCAGGTAGATGCCCCCTCTGTTGCCAGGTAGTGTCCCCTCTGTTGCCCAGGTAGATGTCCCCTCTGTTGCCAGGTAGTGCCCCCTCTGTTGCCAGGTATTCCCCCATTGTTGCCAGGTAGTGCCCCATTGTTGCCAGGTAGTTCCCCCTCTGTTGCCGGGTAGATTCCCCTCGTTGCCAGGTAGTGCCCCCAATGTTGCCGGGTAGGTCCCCCCATTGTTGCCAGGTAGGCCCCCATTGTTGCCAGGTAGTGCCCCCTCTGTTGCCAGGTAAGGCCCCCTCTGTTGCCAGGTAGTGTCCCCTCTTTTGCCAGGTAGATTCCCCCTCTGTTGCCAGGTAGTGCCCCCTCTGTTGCCAGGAGTGTCCCCCTCTGTTGCCAGGTAGATGTCCCCTCTGTTGCCAGGTAGTGCCCCTCTGTTGCCAAGTAGATGTCCCCTCTGTTGCCAGTAGTGCCCCTCTGTTGCCAGGTAGTGCCCCCTCGTTGCCAGGTATTTCCCCCGGGCCCAATTGTTGCCAGGTAGATGTCCCCTCTGTTCCGGGTAGATGTCCCCTCTGTTGCCAGGTAGATGTCCCCTCTGTTGCCAGGTAGTGCCCCCTCTGTTGCCAGGAAGTGCCCCCATTGTTGCCAGGTAGTGCCCCCTCTGTTGCCAGGTAGATGTCCCCTCTGTTGCCAGGTAGTGCCCCCCAAACCCCTCTTTGCCAGGAAGAGCCCCATTGTTGCCAGGAGTGCCCCATTGTTGCCGGGCAGAGCCCCCCCTATAGCTAATAAAAATAAAGTAATTAAAATCCACTCACCTCACCAGGCTCCTGCAGCGCTGCCAGGGTCCCGACCGATCTCCTCAGCGGCGCAGGGGAAGTGAAAAGCAGCCGCGCGTCACTCCCCTGCAGCCGCCCCGTCACTTCCCTGCGCCGCTGACCTTTATGTGCGGCGCACACAACCGGCGCCGGACATACAGGGGGAGGGGAGGAGGGAGCGATCCCTCTGCCTCCTCCCTGCACAGCGAGACTCCGGGGGGGTGAAGCGGGCGCAGCGGCCGCTTCACCCCCTGTAGGAGCGGCCCGGCAGCGCCAGAGTAGCGCACTAGCGCTACTGCCCGTCGCCGCGGCCATTTAAAGAACCCCCCCGCCTGCTGGCGGCGGGAGGAATGCCAACTCCCCCGGGAGGGCGGGAGGGGACCCCAAATAGCGGGACCCCCCCGCCAAAAACGGGAGAGTTGGCATGTATGAGGTATAGGCAGCTGTAGGCAGGTATAGGGCCGGCTGAAAGGGAGGTATAGGGCCCGGGTGTAGGGGAGGTATAGGCAGCTGTAGGCAGGTATAGGCAGTTTAAAAAAAATCAAAAACAATCACTTACCTGGCTCCCCGCCGCTCCGCCTCCTCGCTGCTCCGGCCTCCCGCGCGATTCCTGCATCTTCTCGGCACAGGCGGGTGACGTCATCAGGCCGCGCACGCAGCGTGATGACACACCTGCCTGTGCCGGAAACTGCGGGCGGCCGCAGACGCCCGGAGTCCACTGCGGAGCACGGAGCGCTCGCTCCCTGCCCCGCAGTGGTATCCCTTCACTGTAGGTGAAGGGATCGCGGACAGGGCCCGGGCCAGCGCAGCGCCCGGACACTGTGCGCTGTACTCGGCATTCAGCTATATGCGCTCCCTGAGGAGCCGCATATAACTGAAGCGTCCCTGTCGGCGCCCGGGCCATCGCAGCGCCCGAGCGCCGGCAGTGACTCAAGTATAAGCCGAGGTAGAGTTTTTCAGCTCATTTTTTGGGCTGAAAAACTCGGCTTATACTCGAGTATATACGGTACATATTGAAGATTTATTAGTGGCACACTCCCGACTAACTAAACATATCCCTAGCATTTACTATTGAGAGATGTCCTTAAAAATTTTACACAGCGGTGATAGATCACCGCTCCTTAATTTTTTGATGGGAGGTACCCCTTCACCGTGCTGTGCTAGATGCGGGGAGAGCATCGCGGATTTATTCCATTGTCTCTGGAATTGTCCAATTAATCAATCCTTCTGGAAGAGAATATACCGCTTCGTCTGGACTCACACATTGTTTGACGTTCCCTTCTCGCCAATGTGGGCTCTTTTTGGAATCCTAGACCCAAATTTGCAAGTCGCACCCTACACCAAAAAATTATTATCATGCATCTCAGCAGCTGCATGCAGAACCATACTCCAGACGTGGATAGGCCCCACTCACCCATCACTACTGCTCTTTTTTAGAAAAATTATCTTTTTCTGCTGTGTATGGATTGGGTGGATGCTTCTTTACAGAAAGAATCAAGAGTTGAAGGATTTTTTCTAACCTGGCAGCCTGTAATTAATATTCTTCCTGATCATATCAAAGCCCACATAAGCTCTTGTTTTCAATATACCACTTGGTATTTGGAGTGTGCTGCTGGAGGTCAACCCCCGATATTAGATAATCAGCCACCCTGCTGAATGGAGACTGACAATCAATTGTTGTCACTATTCCTCTCGCCTTCGTAGGTGGGGTGACTCGCGCACCCCTGGATATCTCTTCCCCTTCCCCCCCTCCCTTTTTTTTTTGTTTTTATTTTTTATCCTTCCCCATATCCAGGCAACATATCTGTATTAAATTATACATTATTAAAAGGAACTGCCTTCTTCCTGACACTATCTGCCTTTTGGTCTGATTTTGACATTGCTCTATTATTAGGTTCTGAATATGTTTGAACTCTGCTATATTGTCCTATAATCTGTACGGCATGGCATGTTATTTTATGCTAGATAATTGTAGTTTCCTTTTTTTTTTCTGTTCAAATTTACATATTTACAGACTGTAAGTGCATTTCTAATCTCCCTTGTATCTACCCTTTCCCCGGCATTCCCATCCCATCCCTCCCCCTCCCCATATCTCCCTTTGTTGTTCCCCCATGTTGGGGGTATTGTTTGTTTGTATCTTTTAATCTGAAAGCACTAATAAAAATAAAGTTAAAAAAAAAAAAAGATATTGGGTGTGGTATCCCTGTACAGTACATGTTCGGACTGTTTTGGGGTAATACCATAAGGTTTTCTTGTACCTTTTATACTGTAAATTATTGATAATAACGTTGTGTAATGGTTGCTATGCACGATAGAAAAATGCATTGTCATGCTGACAGTTCTAACACAAGTTACATCAAGGGTTAATGTGTTGTGCACAGCCTCAGCAAGGATGGTACCTGAGGAACAAGGGTGAGGCCAGAGTCTCTAAAATACCCTATAATTGGGCTCTTAGTTTTAGGGAGTTCTTCTGGAGTTCTCACTGAGTTCTCTTTCAGTTCAGGTCAGTAACCAAGTGGTCCAAACCTGAATTTTTACCAAGTCCAGAGACAGTGTCTTTATCTCCTCGTCCTGAGTCTAGGGAAAAGACCAGTAGGCCAGAGATTGGAAAATTAAGGAGAGACCTGACATGGATGGATTGGCTTCCTCTATTAAAGTGGAAATACATGAGTAGGAAGTAATCAAGACAATTTTCATAGTCAGTTGATATCTAGCGGGCTTCTGGCCTAGCTCAGCCCAAAGCACCTGCCAGAAGGTGCCAGATCGCTTGGAGCTCTTGCAGTGTAGTCATGCAAATCTGGTTACCTAGAACTTGCGCCCATCCTTGCTACAGGCTACAGTGAGGCCAACATCATACTGAGTGTGTCCCAGAGGAAACTAAGGAGAAACAACACCAACTCAATCACTGTAGACCCCCCCATTCACTGTGTGATGTTCCCAGAGGAGCAGAAGAGGTTTGGGAGAAGCCACCATGATCTACTACAACCCCCATCCTCTCCTCTGCTGCCTCTGGGTCACCACACTGGCCCTAATAAGTAATTTCCATAAAATTATTAAGCATTATTTAATTATGAATTATACCTAGAATATGTCAGAAAAAAAGAAGCTGATCCACCTACTCTTTCACCCCTAAGATTTAATCACCATTCCTTTCTCCTCCCCTGGGTCTCTGACTAATCTGGGCCCCAAAACATCTCTTTGCAGCTCTGCCCAATGATTCCTTGTGGATACTTCATAAGGGTGGACATAGTCACGGTCTGACATGACATCATATGAGATAATGGGTTTTTTCACACACCAAGTACTAAGAGATGAACTTCTTTTGCTGCAGAAGAGGCCAAACTTTTTCCGTGTGGAATATACTTTTTATAGGGCTCCTCTTTTCTATGCTTGTCTTTCACCAATACTGGTTCCAACAACCACAAAAAAGTTAATTTTAAGGCCAGTTTCGTACATGTAGTTTATATGTAGATAACTTTGCTAAAGCCATAAGAAGGTTCTAGGGAGAAAAAGTAGAAATGACAGCCTATGTTTTTCTTCCTCACCCCATAGCATTGTATAAGCAAAAAAAATAGAGAAGAAATATAATAAAATTTTGCTCAAATCCATGACTGCCTCATACATGACGATCCTGCTCCTGCTCTCAGCCCTGCTCTGTATTGGAGAGCATGTAGCTATCATGCAGCGTGTGAGATGGACACCACCTAATAGTACTGACTGGCAGGTCACTTTATGATCATTTAAGTAGAATATTTCTAGAAGAGAGAGAAGACAGGCATACTGATACATGAACCCATGAAGATCCAGACCTCAACAAAAAGTGGAAAAGTGCAGGAGAACAGCTCGGTGGCCAAATATCTCATTCTAATGGTGCTTGATCAGAGATCTGGTTTTGCCAACATTATCTTATTCAGCAAAAAATGTAATTTTGCTACATGTATGCAATCTGAATGGACATAATAATATAAGAATGTACTAGAATATTAATTTAATTTTCATGGTTATATTAGTTAATAATAATTATAAAGTTATATTTATTTTGGCAGGTGACCACAACATGAGCTCAGTGGGACATCTGATGTATTCAGATTCTAAACCAGATGATGGTGGAATCACACAAGACAAAAATGAGGAGCATACTGTTATCCCAGACAATCCCTTAGCCCTTCCCACCAATAATCTGTCACCTGATTCATATAAGAAAGTTCTTCTTTCTGATTCACAAAATACAAGTTTTAGAAGGGTTAAAGAACATAAAAGAACTGAAACTGGGGAGACGCCGTTTTCTTGTGCAGAATGTGGAAAATCATTTAGTGTGAAATCAAATCTTGTTCAACATGAAAGAACTCACACAGGAGAGAAGCCATTTTCATGTTCAGAATGTGGCAAATGTTTTACTGTGAAATCAGATCTTGTTAAACATGAAAGAACTCACACAGGAGAGAGGCCATTTTCATGTTCAGAATGTGGTAAATGTTTTACTGTGAAAGCAAGTCTTGTTAATCATGAACGAACTCACACAGGAGAGAAGCCATTTTCATGTTCAGAATGTGGCAAATGTTTTACTGAGAAATCACATCTTGTTCGACATGAAAGAATTCACACAGGAGAGAAGCCATTTTCATGTTCAGAATGTGATAGTTGTTTTACTGTGAAATCACATCTTGATAAACATGAAAGAACTCACACAGGAGAGAAGCCATTTTCATGTTCAGAATGTGGTAAATGTTTTAATGTGAAATCACATCTTGTTCAACATGAAAGAACTCACACAGGAGAGACGCCATTTTCGTGTTCAGAATGTGGCAAATGTTTTACGGAGAAATCATGTCTTGTTCGACATGAAAGAACTCACACAGGAGAGTTTTAGCCAAATTTTTTAAATTTTTCAGAAGTGGCCAAAATGTTTTTACTGAGAAATCAAGTCTTGTTCAACATGAAAGAACTCACACAGGAGAGACGCCATTTTCATGTTCAGAATGTGGCAAATGTTTTACTGTGAAATCATGTCTTGTTAAACATCAAAGAACTCACACTGGAGAGAAGCCATTTTCATGTTCACAATGTGGCAAGTGTTTTACTGTGAAATCAAGTCTTGTTCAACATGAAAGAACTCACACAGGGGAGAGGCCGTTTCCATGTTCACAATGTGGCAGATGTTTTAATCAGAAATCATGTCTTCTCCAACACGAAATAACTCACACAGGGGAGAAGCCATTTTCATGTTCAGAATGTGGTAAATGTTTTACTGTGAAATCATATCTTGTTTTACATGAAAGAACTCACACAGGAGAGAAGCCATTTTCATGTTCAGAATGTGGTAAATGTTTTACTGTGAAATCACATCTTAATGTACATGAAAGAACTCACGCAGGAGAGAAGCCATTTTCCTGCTCAGAATGTGGAAAATGTTTTAATCATAAATCAAATCTTAGTAGGCATCAAATAACTCATGGGAGAGAGAAGTCATTTTGTGTTTTGAATGTGGAAAATGTTTCACTTTGAAATCACATATTCTCAACATCAATGAATTCAGACAAAATATACTTTGGATATCTCATAAATGCATGAGATGGGGATATGCCTTTAGGGCATACTGCATCACGCACTGTATGCTCTGCAATATGCCGGGTGTTTTAGAAGTATGTGCTAGCCAGCACATACTTCTAAAATGCTGACTGCCGGCTCCCATTGACTTTCACTCTCTTTTCTCCGGTGTGTATTTTGCGCTGGGGAAAATGTTGGGTATTCATAGCTCTCATTGAAAGCTATGAATTACAGTAATCGCGGGGCGTACCTCAAGCATATTGCAATGCAATCATGTGCCAAAATACGCACTTAAGCTGTATGAACATTCCCTTAATGTATTGGCAGGTATGACTTCCCTCATTTGAATAGTAGCTGAGTCATCAGCTGATGATGTTTTCATGAGCATCTCCTTTAGGCTGGGATTACATGTTGCATTACTGCATGCTTCCTTTTTGAATGCAGATGGTCTTGTAATTGACTTTGACTTGAAATTTGGGTTCATTAACCTATAAGCATTTTTTGTTGCTTGCTTTTGATGCAGTTGTAAAATGCAACAACTCCAATCCAGCTATGGTTGTATAAAGCAATCAGGGCAGGTGAGATGCAGAGTATTCATCTCTAAGTATTTCAGTTGCACCCAGCTCTCCCTGCTCCTTATAACCTGATAAGAAGGTGCAGAAATAAGACCTGGTATCAAACACTGGAAAACTCCTGAAGAAGGATTTCACTGCTACAAGGACAAGTGATGCCGGGACTTTCTTATCTCTATAGTATATTATTGCTGAATTGCAAATGAATATTTCAGCCTTTCCCATAGACAAAGCAGCAACAAGTGATAAGTGATAAGATGTGGTATAACCAAAGACTTTTCTCTTTTGCTTTAACCATATGATGACTGCCCATAGATTATAAACATTTTCTGACCTTTTGGGGAAGGACAATATGTAAAATAAAAAAAAAATACACAAAAATAAAATATTAATTAAAAAGAGTTTAACAGGCCAGACTACTGTACAGCTATTAGATCTGCCTGCAACAACTCAGAAACTTTATATCCCCTATATATAAACCTCCATGGTGGCGCTACCTTTGCTGTGGAAAAAACAAATGTGAAAAACAGACACTTTTTTTTTACCATTTTCATACATAAAAATATATATCTATATAAAAACATACAAACAAAGCCTCACAAAATAACAGAAAAAAGTGAGAAAAAATAGTAGAACATCCAAATGCAAGAAAGCGTTATAGCGTTCAGACCAGCGTGTAGTTAATAAAATGAGAATGACCGGGAAGGGGGATAACGGCCCGGTCAGGAACTGGTTAAGTTGGAGAAGTCTCCATACATCTCAGGATAGTGGCATCCGAAGATTCAGTAGTTCTGTTCGAGCCAGACACCAAACCATCTATAAGAGAAGGTTGGTAGTAAAGGTGGGCACTGTTTCTCATTGAAGAGACATGTCTGGTGGATGGAGATTTATTTTTAAGGGGTTCTGCCATTTTGCAATCTTTTGTGAGGTCAACTTATACCTCACTACCAGCCGGCCTCAAAGAACAGGGAGATGGTGGTGCTTATGTAAGTATCCCCCGTCTATGGGAGTTCCAAATACACACTTGTTCGGTTTAATTCGGAACTCCTATAAAAATGAACCAGGTGAACTGGACAAGCGCAGCCATCTCCCCTTTCTCTGAGGTCGGCTCGTAGTGAGGTATGAGTTGGCCTCACGAGGGATATTGCAAAGTTACAAAATCCCTTGAAGGAAATCTTTTCAAGGAAAAAAGATGCAAATAAGCTTCTCTTCAGAAGGAAGAAAACTATCCCATACTAGCCAAACCAAAGTCAACTCCACAAGGCTCAGAGATTTAGCTGGAAATTCATCCTCATTCTTTTCCTGGTGGTAATATTGGTAGTTGATATAACTTAGAGATTCTCGATGATACAACTGTGTATAGATTGTCGATGGTAGAACCTACGGAAATATTTTAATATACACTTAGATAGATTTTAGCTGAGGGAGTGACTATGGAGGCTCTTACCCCTAGACTGGCAGATGCCCTGTTTGTTGTACATCCAATTATACCAACATAGAAAAACAAGACCACCAGATCCATTCACTTGTTTTGTTGGGGTAGGAATATGCTCTGTAGGCTGTAAACTCTCCGCACTGATATCATCCATTATTGTGGGATCGGGAAATCTCCATAAAATCAAAACAGCTTTATGTAGTCCACTAAAAAGTCCATCAACAACAGTGAAACATGACGCTTATGAGTTTCAGACCTTGCTCACAACATCAGCAAGGACCGGGTCAGGAAAAATGTAGCTGGTCATTCTCCCCCGTCCATGGAGGGCTTGGTACATTTTTTAGATATAAAAACATAGAGAAGCCATTAGGAACTGGTGGTGGTGGTGACCATAAGAAATAACTATTTAGCTGGGAGAATTTTGGGATATTTCCGTTAGGTACTCGGCTTCGTTGGGTCTAGTCCCCAGACAAGATGTATTGTGCCAATATCCCTGAATCCCTTCTTCATGCATTTGCTTTGTTTTCTATACTTTGCTTTTATCTGCTGTGTTGTTTCCTTCTCTTTCATTATTCTTCTATTTGGGTCTATTCCCAGTCATTGTCATCGGCTCATTACAGTTATATCTCCATCATTACACTTTTACTATCATGTTTTCCTTTCTTTTGTTGTGTATCCTTAGTAGTTCCATCCTCAGATCAGGATGGGTTAGTGGTTTGTACGGGACCTTTTAGATCGGACTTAGGGTTATTGAGGGTCATCGTCACTATTTAGCGGGATATTCCTCCTCCCTCATTTATTGGTCTGTTAAGGTCATGGGTTCAATGAATATACAGTAATGTTCTCCTTGAGCATATAGGTGTTTCTCCTGACTCATATATATGCATTATAGATTTCTGTACTCTATATCCTATTGGAGAGGCATATCCCCTTTTCCTGCTGTTGGTGCATTCGGGTCACAGGAATAATGATGATTCATTAATGCCATCTCCGGCCGCTCACATGGTGAAGGCTTTTCCCTTCCTCATCATAAGTTGTAGTTTCTAATTGACTTATGAATATTCATTAAAGGGGGTGTTCCCATCTCTCACTTCGATGGGATATGCCACCAAGGTGTGATAGCTGCAGGTTCCACCTCTAGGACCTGTATCTTGGGACGAACCCCGAAAGTCTTGGCCCAGTTCACTCTCCATTCTGTACTATGGGAGTTTTGATAAAAGGTAAGAGGTGTGTATGGCTGTACTGGGAACCCCCATAAAACACACAACCAACTCTCTGCTCTGGATGCAGATTTTCGGGGGCCTGTTTCCAGAGGTGGGACCAGGCCCCATCACACTTTGATGCCATATCCTATCGATACGCCATCAAAGTGGGAGATGGGAGCGTCCCTCTAAGGGGATCCAGCTTATTTGGTTTCTGAAGAATATTATAACTGGAGAGTGTCCCATCTGTTTCTTCTCATTCATCTCTTTGGCCGCTCATATATTGGTCAGTTTAGGTCTTGATGGGGAATATTGTTGGTTTTATTATAATGAGAGTCCTATTTTTATAGACGATGACACTGATTGGGAATCATTTGTTTCTGTTTTTTGCTTAAGCATGTGATCACTAATGTATTTAAATCATAGTTGTAGGAAATGTTTGTGACGCTATGATGCAGAATTCGCGCAACTATTAGTATGGTCTGGGCAGAAGCACAGGCCACAGGCCGCATCCAACTATCCAGCACGTCAGATGAGGTCCGAGGGCTATACAATGCCCAGGCCTGCCTTAGACCAACCAGCTGTCGTCTGTGAGTCCTCATGTAGGCGGCTCAATAACGTCATAACATTGCACTGCGTCCACCAGTAAGGTTTTTTTTTCTTTTTAACTAATGAGGCCCTACATACCTATCTAGGGCTTTTCTACCTACTTAACTGGGGCCTACTTACCTGAAGCCTCCCTACCATCTTTGCTGAAGCCTATTAAGCTTAACTATCTCTGGCCTACCTAGTGAAGGCCTACCTATCTAGATGTGGCCTAGCAACCTACCTAGCGCCAAACAATTTATCTAATGGGGTCTACTGAACTACTTGGGGCATTGCTTACCTACCTAAGTGGTAATATGATTCTGAGGGTTAGTCATCTGTTCCTCCCCACCCCACTTAGAGACTGTGCCTCTAAGCTATGGCCTGTACCCACTCTGCCACCCATGGGAAGTTTGTACAAGGTGAGAGACAGTGAGGGAGATGCTGAAAAATTGAGTTTTGCTCTGCTGTTCACTCTGGTAGGCTTAAGGTGCTAGGCCTTAAGCCCACCAGGTTCCGGCCTCTAGTGGTGACATAGGCGGCGCGGTGACGTCACATCACAGCGCCGCCTATGCCGAGCGCCACTAGAAGCCGGAGTCAGCTCGGAGCGTCCGGGAGCGGGAGTGAGGTGATTTGTGTTTTTTTTTTTTTTTTTTAATATATAAGAAAGGGGGCCTTGGCTAACTACCTAATATATAAAGGAGGTCCTGACTATTTGGCTAATATCTAAAGGGGGCCCTGGCTACCTGGCTAATATCTAAAGGGGGCGCTGGCTAATAAATAAAGGGGGCCCTGGCTACCTGGCTAATAAATAAAGGGGGCCCTGACTACCTGGCTAATAACTAGAGGGGGCCCTGACTACCTGGCTAATAGCTAGAGGGGGCCCTGACTACCTGGCTAATAACTAAAGGGGGCCCTGACTACCTGGCTAATAACTAAAGGGGGCCCTGGCTACGTGCCTACTATCTAAAATGGTCCATGGCTACCTGCCTACTATATAAAGGGGGCCCTGACTATCTGCATACTATCTAAAAGGGGGCCCTATCTTCCTCCAGCCTACGTAACTGAGACTCACCAACACCTACCTACAGCCTACCTAACTGGGGCCCGCCAACCTAACTGGGGCCTACTTATCTACCTGGGGTCTATTTACCTACCCACCCGTGGCCTACTTATCTACCTTACTTGGGCCTACCCACCAACCTACCTGGGCCAGCCTACCAACTTATCCAGTGGGGGTCTACCTACCTAAATAGGGCCTATCTAGCTACCAGGGGCCTTGCCTTCCCTACCTACCTAGGGTCTTGCCTACCTACCTGGTAATATAATTGTGAGGGGAGCAGCCCATAGCTGTAGCATAATCTCCAGGGGGTTAGTCCTCTCCCCACGTTTCAAACCCTTAGGAGACAGTGCCTCTAAGCTATGGCTTGTATCTGTTCTCCCACCCTGGGGAAGTTTGTACAGAGGTTGAAATAGGTAAAGAGATGCTGGAAAAATGAGAATTCTAAGATATTTGTGTGTAAATTCTGCAGGGATGAGTTGTGGTCGGGACAAGTTCTCATGGCGATGTGGAACGGATGCAGAAGAAAAGGGAAAAAGAACGACTCATAAGAGAAGAGAACGACTCCTAAGAAAAGACGTCTCCTTTGAGTCCCTGATTTCAGGGGTTATTTGATGTCTATATTGGATCAGTGCTATATTGATTGTAATGTGATGTGACCTGAGCTGGTGTCGGACCACTATGTGGTCTCCATATTGTTGCTATATAATAAAATATATATATTCCTACACATATTGGGGGGTTGTAGGTTACATTGGCGCGAGTATAGTGGCGGCGTACACTTATCCCTGATTGTAAAAGTGAGGAAACACCTGACTCTGTGATCAGGAGTTATACTTTTACTTTCTTCCTGGTGTTTATTTTAGAAGGTGCTGAGGTGTGTGACCAAGGGAAATGTGGAGGGGGATATTGTATGTGGGTTGGTGGGGGATATGAAATGAGCTACTTAACCATGTGTCTATGATATGTTAGACTGACTTATGTGTGAGGCTGACAGATATGTGCGATAGACAGATATGTGGAGTGTCGGACTGGGGTGCCTAGGGCCCACCAGAGGAATTTGTTTTATGGGCCCACTTTGCCTCGCTGTCTACACCATATGTAAAGTGTCCCGCCTACGGCGCCTTGTCTCGTTTGAACTTGTACAGACCAATGTGATGACATCATCACACTTATCTGTAATCAAGATGTAGCTCTGGGGCTTCTGAGTCTACCACACCTAATTGCAGCAGGACACCGGTGGTGAACATAAAAGGTCTAAAAATATACATCCCTCTCGGACCCAGAATGATACATTTCATATAAATAAAAATATATCAAAAGCTGTAACACAAAGTACCGAGTATAGAACCACTAAATAATGGTCGTACAATTACCAAATAACACTGCAACATAAAACCAGAATCCCAAGGCTAAAATTACCAATAATTAAGACCAAATACTGCCACATCATGACCACATAGTGACTGAATAATACCACAACACCATGACCACATATCCCCACCACAAAGTGACTGAATAATACCACCACAATATGACCACATATCACCACCACATAAAACTAAATAATAACATAACACCACGACCACTTATCACCACCACATCGTGACTGAATAATACCACCACATAATGGCTGAAAAATACCACCACACCATTAATGAATATAAACCATTACACTTTGCATACATATAAGTGATTACAGTTCAGGTACATTTAGTGACTCACAGGTGACATTTCTCCAATGAGTCGTTCACGTTCCCTTTTCTTCTCCACCCTGTTCACACCTTCATGCTGAGTTCTCCTGACCAACACTCGTCCCTGCAGATTTGGACACAAATATCTTAGAATCCTCACTTTTCCAGAAACTCTTTACTTATAGATATATAGGTCCCCTCAGGAAGCTACATAGGTCCCCTCAGTTAGGAAGTTATATAGGTCCCCTCAGGAAGCTATATAGGTCCCCTCACTTAGGTAGGTGCATAGGTCCCCTCAGTTAGGCAAGTACATAGATATATGTCAGGCAGGTGTGTATATATGTCTCCACAGGCAAGCAGGTATATAGATATAGGTCCCCACAAGCAGGTATATAGATATAGGTCCCCTCAGGCAGGTATATAGATATAGGTCCAGTCCCCACAGGCAGTATATAGTGGTCCCCACAGGCAGTATATAGATCCCCACAGGCAGTAAATAGATACCCACAGGCAGTATATATAGGTCCCTACAGGCAGTATATAGATATAGGTGTTCCCCTCAGCCAGTATATAGTGGTCCCCACAGGGAGTATATAGATATAGGTGGTCCCCACATGCAGTATATATAGCTCACATAGGCAGTATATTGATATAGGTGGTCCCCACAGGCAGTATGTATAGCTCCCACAGGCAGTATATAGACATATGTCCACAAATAAAAATAATAACACTAATACTCACCTCACCTCCTTCCCAGCCTAGCACGCTCCTCTTCAGTCCAACACTGGCAGTGCGATGACGTCATCATGCTGCCAGTCCTGGGACGCTCCTCTAGCAGCTCCTCGGCCCCACAGCCTATGACTGCTGTGCGGCCGAGGAGAGGTAGCAGCATGATGATGTAACTACTTAGCGTTGCTGAGCACACGGGGCCGCCGCGGACCCTCAGCGCTAGGGGGTCACGTCGGGCCTTCAGCGCTATGGGGTCACGTCGGGCCCTCAGCGCTACGGGGTCGCGGTGGGCCCTCAATGCTACGGGGCCACGGCAGAACCTGTTGTGTCGGACCTGGGGCCCACCGGAGGATCCACCAACCCTCAGGTGGGCCAGTCTGACACTGGATTTGTGACTCATTTGGTATTAATGCGTACTACACCATACAGTTCTTTTTTGCACACTGTATTATGTGGTAAAATGGGCACATTTAAGTCTGAGAGGCCGGTAATATTTTCATGTACAGTAGGGTGGGCCCCCAAGATCAATTCCCCTGTGGGCCCCAGACCTCCCAGTCCGACGCTGACTATATGGTCACTGTATTGTGGTAATATACAGTCTGTAGATCCTGTGTACATTGCTATCTACCATTATATGATCACTATATGAAGGTAATATACAGTCTGCAGAGCCTGTGTACACAATGTTACCTACGACTATATGGTCACTGTGTGGTGGTAATATGCATTCAGAAGAGCCTGGGCACACTGATGTCTACCATTCTATGGTCATTGTATGGGGGTAATAATGGTCTTTGTATATTGCTCTTTTTTCGGTTATAGTATAGGGGAAATTTTTCAGTACTGTGTTGGTTGGGAAATTTGTGGGGGGGTGTCCTTTGGGGGTTTAATCAGGGGCTTATTTTTAGTATGTATTTTGGTTTTTTGTTGGTTTGGGTTTTAGTTGGATTTTGGGTTTGGGTTTTGCGGTATGAGGGGGACTTGTATGGGGGGGGTATTGCTCCATTATCCAGTTTAACCCGCATCCTATTATTATGAAAATAATGATAAATGTTCATGGTCGGGGGGGGTGTTTTTTCCAAAATTTTTTAAATTTAGGTTTTAGGTACAGCTTTTTTAAAAAGGCCAATCAGTCAGGGTACAACACAATTTTATTTAAACATAGGAAAACAATCAATTATGATCAAATATAAAATATAAAGTAAGAGAAAAAATGGCTAAGAAAAAAAGTGTGACATTGGGGGCAAATTTTGTTTAATTTTTGTATTTACAAGGTTAAATTTCTTACAAACTTATCTCCTCCGAGCTTTTTTAACCACACCTGTTTTTTTTTTTTAAATGTAAATTTTTATTTAAAGGGGGGGTTTTAGTACAAAAATTCGATCAACAAAGCCTTTCATTAAATACCAAAAAAAGATACTATGCCCATTTAAATCAGCAAAAAAAGAGTTTCAGTAAAAAACAAGTAAAATTATCTGGGGAATTAACTAAAATACATTTCTAGTCCGCCAAACCCCCAATAGGCCCTTAAAGGGGGCCACGAGAGGGCAGACCCATGACGGGCTAGGTTAAAAACATTTTTTCCAAAAAACATGAAGACAGAATAACAAAACGGGGGGGGGAAGGGCAAGGGGCAGCAACCAAAAGGGAAAAAGTAAAGGGTCCTAACAATGGTTTGCAAACCAATTATACAAAAAAAAAAAACTTTTCCCAAAAATGTAGGAACAGTTTAAAAATCCCCGGTTTCCCGGAAAACGGTAAATAGGTTTTTCCCCGTTGGTTGTGAATAGAGCAGTAAGATATTCCCTTCGTTTTAATTTTGCAAACGGGGTGTTTAAATCGTGCATGAGTGGGAGTAAGGGAAACTTGCTTTTCCAAAAAAATGGCAATAGGGCATTTGAAGCCCGTCAAATTTTTAGAGGAAGGGGTCTTCCCAACCCCGGCCTTTGAGGGGGTAAGGGAAAGTTTAGGGGAAAGGTCTGTGGGGGAGGGGAAAAGGGACCTAATCTGTGCAATATTCAGCAACCAAGGATTGAAACCCCTTAACCCGAATGGCCCGGGATCCCTCTTTCAGTCCCAGAAACATGTTTTAAAAAAAACGCCCCCCGGGGTCCCCACATTTTCCAGCAACAGGGCCCGGGAATTTCTAGGCCCTTTTAAAGGAAGGTTTTTCATTACGAGCTTTCAGCCTGTCAGGGTTTTCCCCGGTAAGTTGAAAAAAAGGGGCTGGGTAGGGGTTTTTCTGTCTGTTTTTTTGCTCCCTCTCCCCCCCCCCATCAGCACACAGGAAACTACGTTTAAATTTATACAGGGGGGGGGGAAGGGGGTTGCTTCAGAGTTTTACCCTGTTTTGTGGGGCCTTTCCCAGGGGTTTTTGCAGGAGAGGGGTTTATTGGAGTGTAGGAGGGAAAATTTAAGCTGTGTGCTAATAGAGCAGGGGGATGAAATGTTTCCTTTTTTCCCCTGTTAGCTTACAAGTCTCCCAAATTTCCCAACAACAAAAAGGGAGTGTTATTACTAGAATGTCTACTAATTCCCGGGAAAATAAAATATTCACATCGCCCGGTTGTTTTGGGATTAGTATTGTCACAGTTCCCAAAAAAAAATATTTATGATTATAGTAAACAGAACCCGGGTCATGCTGTCACATCTATCGGGGTAGGAAAAGGGAGGAGGGGAAACAGGCCCCCACAGGGGGTTTAAACCAGGCAGCTCGGACAACGACTCCAGAGTTCCCCCCCCCCTCCCTCCCCCCTCCCTTCCCTCCGAAGATTCGTGGGGAGGGGCTCTCTGGCTTTAGCCCTGTCTTTTAAAAAGGGGATGAGTCCTTTTAGACCTGGGCAGCCCGTAAAATAAGGATAAAAAAGGGTCAAATATATAGAGTTTGAGAGCTGTTTTAGTAATACTAACAAGGGGAAGCTCAAAATCAGTAGGACTTTTTTAAAGAACAATTTTATTGCCCAAAACTGCTTTGTTTTTTTTTAAAATCTTTTAATTAAAAAACCCAAAACATTGTAGGAGACAACCCCCTTTAAGCCTTTTGCAGGGGGAGCCCGGGGGTAGAAAAACCAATACATTAAATTTTCTTTGTACTGGAAATTTTTTTTAGTTTTGGCAGAGAGGGGATGAGCGGGGTGCCTGCTTTCCCAAATCGTTTGCCCGGTGTCTCTGAAAATAGGGGACCCCAAAATAGTCCTCCCTTTTTTTAACCCTAATTTCGAGGGGGGGACTAAATTTGGGGAGTCGGGAAATTTGAAGGGTTTTTAGCAGCTTTATATATTGAGGTATAGGCCCTTAGAGGAGTGTCCCGCCCCGGCATAAACTTTTTCAAATACAGTGGGAGCAGATACCCGTGGTTTGGGTTTTTAAAGTCGAAGAGGGCAAAATTTTTGATTGAAGTAGGAATAGGGGAAAACCCAGAGGGGCAGGTCTTGGGGTGGACCGCAATTTCATTTAAAAGTTTCAATTTCAATGTACGATTTGGGCCCCCAGGGCCGCAAAGTGGCCCAAATTTTTTGGTCAAACCAAGGCTTAAAAACTCTCATCCGGTCGGCCATTTTAACGCATGGGGGAAATTTTAAACCCAAAGGTTTGGGGAGGAAGCTCCCGGGGATAACCCAAATTTTTTGGAATCCCCTTTCCAAAATTTTTCCCGTAAGGGAATAGAATGCAATAGAGTTTAAAATTAAATTTCTGGGAGGGGGTTTGCCCAAAAAAAAGGAGAAAAGGGTGAAATGGGGGGCCCCCCACAACTTCTCCACCTCCATCCAAACCCAGAGGAAAACCCAAATTTGTGGGGCCCCCAGATGGTTTAGCAGCAATTTAAACCGCCCAATAATTTTTTGAAGGGGGTCGGGGTACCCCCCAGGAACCCCCCCCCCCAAACCCCGCTGCCCCAGAACCCCTCCGAGATATCTATGTTCCTTTTTTTTTCCCCAATATAAAGTGAATCAAATCCGATTGCAAAGAAAAGAAGAAAATTCCTAGGGGGTAGGAACAGGGAGGGTTTATATAGATACATCAAATTTTGGGGGGAATGGTCAAACTTTTAAACGCTGCTATTGTCCAAAAAAAAGAGAGTAATTTATTCCATCTTTTTAAAAGCCTTTTTTAACATCGTTATTAATTTGGAAAAAAAATTCTTAAAGAGAGAGGCATAAGCCCGGGGTTAAATTGACCCCCCCGCCCCAACATTTTGGTCTGCCACCTATAAATTAAAATTGGCTTTTGGGGGAGAGGGATGATACTAGGGATATTTAAATTTGGGAGGGCCCCGGTTTTTGGGCCCTTTTTTTCTTTAAAAACCCGAAGAATCCCAAACCGGGTCAGAAGGGCAAAGTAAAATTTTAGGGAAACCCATGGATTAGTCAGTGTAAGGAGGGAAAATCATTGCGTTTTTAAGAGACCTTAAAAATCCCCCTTTTAGTGGGACCCCTTTTAATTTTATTGTTTTAACCGAATTTCAGCAGCCAAGGTTTTTAATACTAAGCGCAAAAAGTAAAAGGAGAAAGGGGGGGCAACCCCTTTTTTTCTAGTCCCCTTTTCGTAAATTTTTAATTAGTTGAGAAGGGGGCATGGGGGGGCTGATGGGAGGGAGTTTGGGTGGGAGTAGAGACCCTGGGGGCGGCCAAAAAAGGACCGCTAATCCCAAAAAGCCTCCAACGTAAAGGAACAAAAAGGTCCAATTGAGGGGATCAAAAGCCTTTTCGGGTCCCAAACTGGCAAAAGGGGGATTTAGTCTCCCTTTCCCATTTTTTTCAAACAGGTCAAAACGGGTTTGCCCGGGTTTTTCCCCCCCCGCCCACATGGGACAAAAACCCACCTTTACCCCTTTTTGAAAAAGCTGTGGGAAGAAAATGGAGAGTCTTTTTTGGGAGTAATTTTTTAAAAAAAAAAAAATTTAAGTCTTTTTTATTTAAAAAGGGTATAAAGGGCTGTAGTGGCCGGCCCCAAAATCCAGGGGGTCCCTTTTTCCCCGGGGTTTTGGAAAATTTTAAAATAATAAATGAAGGGAAACATTTTCAGTGGGGGGAGCAGAGCCTGCAAAAAAGGTTTTTGACCCTTCCCATATAGGAAAAAGTTTTGGGGCTGGAAAAAATTGATAGTAAAAAATAGGTGGGGGGCGGTTTTGGTCTGGAGATTTTCCTGACGGGAAGTCTTTAAAAAATTGCCGCAATCTCCTCCCGCGTTAAATTTGGGGGGTTTAGTGGTTTTCCCACATCAGGGACGTTAGTTGGGGGGGTTACGGACGAAAGAAAGGGCCCGCAGCCCAAGGGGTCCCCGTTCTCCAGGATCAGAGGGAAGAAGGAATGAAAGAGAAATTTCTTTTCAGTTTGGGGGTTGAACTGGGACCAAGGGAAATTTTTCTTTAAAAGGGGTAGGGTACGGAAATTAACTGCTTAATTTTCAAAGGGGATGGTTTCGGGGCAAGGAGTGAGGTTTATTTTGCCCCTTTATAAAATACTTATTTTCCCAAGGAAAAATACCAGCCCAATTTCTCGTAGCAGTAAGGGGCCCGAGTTTTCAAAATTTGCACCAAAATTCTTTTCCCCGCCGCAGGAGGCCCTAGTGGGAAATTTGATTTCTACTTGGATTCTAAAATTTTTAGTTGAGGATGCATAGCATTCCCCTGAGCCTCCCCATCCTTTTTTAAAGGGGAGAAAACCCCGGGGCCAAGCATTTTTCCCTAACAACAGGCCCTTTTTGGGCTTCCCCCCAAAAGGGGCCCTTTAGTCCCCCTTGGTACCGGGGTGTTTTAAAATAAAAATTTTCCGATGTGTCGTTCTTTCTCCCTTTCCCCAAAACTGCGGGTTCTTTAAACACAAATTCGTTGGGTCTCCCGTGGGACCGTTTTCAAAAATAAAAAAACCCTGATTTAGGGTCGATTTTTTTGGGGCCCTGTGGGGACCCCGTGATTTAGCCCCCTTTAAGCCGATTTTTCCCCGCCATTTGCAGGGCCAATTTATTTCCCAAAAAAATAAAACAAATCTAGAAAGTGATTGAGCGGATTTGAGAAAAAAGGGTATAAAAACCCTTTTCCGAGGATGAAAGGGTTTTGCCACAGATCGAATAGGCGGAAAATGTCGTATTAGCTGGCGAAAGCCCTGGGGGAGACAACGTTGAGCCCCCTTTATAAAAGAAGTGGGGTTGGGGGAATTGGGTTTTGGGTTTATCAAATTTCTTCAGAGAAGACCAGATTTAAAAACTCCCCCTATAACCCCTTGGGGGCCCCATGGGAGGCGTGACAAGCGAAAAAAGGGAAGGGCCCTTTGAGGAAAAAATAATTGGCCTTTCATTTGGGTAAGTTGTATTACCCCAGGATGATAGGGGTTTTGCCATTTTAGGGGGCCCCTCCCCAAAAACCCAAATTTTCGACCCCCAGGATCAGACACACCGCATTAATCTGTAAAGGGGAGGCCCTTTGGAAAAATAGAACGCCACCCCCTTTCCCTTCCTTTTTGAGAGCCATTTTACTGTATAGGGTTTTTAAATGTTTAAAAACCTGAAGTTTCCTTCCCTTAAATTAAAAAAAGGGTCTCTTGTAAAAAAAAATAATTTAGCAGGGGGCGGTTTAAAGGGCAGGTTTGGGAAGAGTTTTCCCTTTTTAAAAGAGTTTAGACCCCTTTAAAATTAAAAAAGCGGGTTTTCCTTTAACCCTTGGGATATTTAAAAGGAGAAAAGGTATACAAACGGATTGGGAAAAAAAGGGCGGTAAAAATTACATAAAGAGCCTGAAAGGAAAACGATCTGAAGTATCCCAAAAATAGTGTGGAAACAAGGGGGGAAAGGGGGGAAAACAAGGGCCGACATAAAAACAAAAAAAAAAAAACAAAATCCCTCATCAAGGAAAACCCGGGCAAAGGGGTCCCCGGAGAGGCAAAAAGAAAAATGAGATTTTAAATTTGTTAGAAAAAACTAGGAAAACAATTAAAAGGCTGTAAGTAGCCAAAAATAGCCTTTTAAGGGGGCCCCAAAGTGAACCAAAGTTACCTGATGAGGGCCAAAAATTTAACCCCAAGGGAAAACCTCATGATATAATTTTTAAATTGGGGCAAGATTCCTTTTCACCCAAAACGTGGAAGAAAAAGGGGAAACCCCCACTTTGAAAATAATTTTAGCTAAAAGGGGAATTTAAAAACAACAAAAAACCCCTACAAAAGAGGCATGAGATCATAAAAAGTAATTTCCCCTGTGACTTTGTCCCCGCAACCCCAGGGGGAGAAAAAAACACTCCCAAAAATAATAGCCCTTAAATAGAAATTTCCAATTAACGAAAAAGGGGCCTAAAATTTGGAGGAAAGGGTTTTAAGGGCCATAAAGGGGCCCCCCAAAAGTCCCCCCCTTCCCCTTGATATTCAAGGGGCCCTGTGCGGGCAGGTTGGGTGGAGGGAGACCTTTAAAGGGTCTGAGGGGGGACGCCTTTTTTGTTTTTGGGTGAACCCCGGGTTGGCCCGTTGGGGCCCGGAGGGGGGAAAGGGCCTGGGTTCCCCAAATTAAAATAGTTCCCGGGACGGGGTGTCCAGTGCAGCCCAAAAATCCGGGGAAAATTCCCCATAGTCCCGGAGCACAGCAAGCGGGCCTTTTTGGTTGGGGGACGCAGGGGGAAAGGGAAAACCCCCCTTGTACGGATGTTACGGTTTTTCAGAGAGTCCAACAGAAGGCCTCAGATGTCTCCTCTTTTGCCAGGGGGCCAAAGAGGGGATCTGGGAAACCCAAATTTTTGAGAAGCCCCCTGAAACTTTACTGTGCGGGCCGATTCTGCCTTTGACATGATTTTCCTTTAGCTGGAAAAATCGTTGTACACAAACAAAATCACGTCCCCTGGGATGGGAGGGGCCGGACCTTTTGGTTTAAGGGCGGGTGAGCACGGTTCCAGTTTTAAAGTTCCCAGTGGAAGGTTCTCCCAACAGGGCCCTTAAAGATGGTCTCCAGTTTTTTGGGTTTTAAATTTCCCTTTCCCGTGGCTTCCGGAAGGCCCCCAATTTTTATTTGTTTTCCCTTTGGCCTTATTGTCTAGATCCCCCAGAAGGTTGTTTGTTTACGCAAAAAGCCCAGCTTGTGAAAGTCATAGCATGTTGCATAAACAGAAAAAATAAAAGGGCGGGGTATCAACATGCGCTGATTCAAAAGTGGGCCACTCTGCCCGGGGGAATTTCCTTAAAATTTTTTGTTGACTGCAGCCAATCTCACCCTGCCGGCTCCCCACTTCCCGGGGATTAGTTGTTAAAATTTCCCCCTTAGTGGGAGAGTTTTGAGGTTTTGTTTTCAGTTTAGGTGTACGGGGAAAAGGGGGGAGGTTCAGGTTTTGCCCCAGCCTTGTCCTAGGAAATTTGAGGATGAGGCCCAAGGGGGTCTAGGGGTTTCGTTTTCATTTATTAGAAACAGGCAGCACCCAGATCAGGAGGAGCAGGGCCCCGCCCCGGCAAAGGGGGTTTAAAAAAGCAGGTGGGGTTTTTTGTTCCCTTTGATTTCGCTTGCATTTAGGATCATCCCTTTTGGCAGTTTAGGGTCTGTTTACAGGAGAAGGGGTCCAGAGCGGAGGAGGAGAAGGGCAGCAAAACGTGTGAATGTCCACTAGATTGGTTATGAGGGACCCAAAATTTGCAGGGTCCAAGGGGGGTTTTTTTGTTTTACAGGCCGCGAGTGTCCCCTTAAAAACCCTTAGTGTGGCAGCAGGCCTTCCCTGCAGTGATGTGGGAGGGGGACCCCCCTGCGGTGGGGGCTGGGCCCCAGGGGCGGAGGGCCCCAAGGGTACCTGTTTATGACACTCAAAACTGGCCCCTTTTGTTGCGGGGTTTGTGAGGAGCTTAAAGGGCAGGGGAAAGCAAGCGAAGGGGTGGGGTAAAACCCCTGCACTTGGTACAAAAGGGGCAGGGGGTTTACAGAGGGGAAGGGGGGCCGAGGGTGTGCGCCCCTTTTACCTTTGGGGGAAAAAGCTTTTTCTTTTTAGTGGCCCAAAAACTCCTAGGAGGGGGTCCCCCAGGGGCGCAGGAGAGGTGGGGCGCTGTGCGGCAAACCCGGAGGGGGGGGAGTCCCGAAAGGGGACAGGACCCCCGCCGGCCCGTAGAGGACCCGGGGAAATGCGCCGCGCGGTGGGTTTAAAGGCCCGGGAAATTCCGGGGATCGCACGTGGGGGGGAGCCCAGGCCTTCCCCTGACAGCTGCCGGGGGGTTGGGGAAGGTGCTGCCCGGGGGGCGCGATCCGCTGTCCGCCTTTTTAAAGGCACCGGAGCCAGAGAGAGAGGGTAGGAGCTGCTGCTGTGCCCTTGGGGGCCCCGCCCCCCGGGAGGGGCCGGGGGGTCCCCCTCGGGGCCCCGGAGGGGCCCCGTGATGGCCTTTTACCCCGGGGTAGGAAAAAGAGGAAGGGACCCGGGAGAGCTCCCCCTAGTCATAAAAGGTTTGTTCTTTTTCTTTGTGTGGCTTTTTTGCCCCTTCCCCCTGGAAAAGGGGGGATTGGGATTGCCCTTTTAAAAAATTTCAGTGAGGGGTCAGGGAAACTAGAGGTCAAGCGGCACATTTTCCCTTTCAGCAAAAACCCGCCCCCCCCATCACCTGTTTTTTTTAATCTTTCAGCCCTTTGGAAAAAGCGAAATGGGGAAAAAAAAAGGGGAAATCCAAAGGGGGGCTACCCGGCGCAAAGGGGCCCTTAAAAAGGGGGGTACCAGCTTCTAAATTTTACCCAAAAAGTCTCTCTGGTTTTATAATTTTCTTAAAAAAAAAAAACAGGGGGGACAAACCTACGTATTGTGTCTACTTAGAATACAAGTTTCCCTTTTTTATTAAACCCCATCTTGTATATGGAGGGGGCCCGCAACCCGGGGTTAAGAAAAAGAAAATACAAAACACTCGAAAAAACCCGACGAGTAGGCCCCCTTTGGATGAAAAATTTAAATGAAATCTGTAGGTTTTTAGAGCTAAACAGAGGTATGCAAGGCCCTGGTGGAAAATTTTAACCCGGATAAAACACTTTTTTTTATAATTGTTTTTTTATACAAGAATGGAAATTAAAGACATCAAATAGGGCACATTTTCATAGCTTTTCAATCCCCCCTTTGACTTTTTGAAACGGATTTAAAATAGGGATATCCTGGGGAAATAAACGGAGAACATAATAAAACAGACAACCCCCCCATTTTTTTAAAACATTAA
>JAODAL010053587.1:0-25183 GCA_025379985.1 Phyllomedusa bahiana
CCAAAATTTTGGTGGAGCGGAAAGGAGAGAGAGAGAGGAAGGTTAAGTGGGCCAGACAGCAGAAATACAGGTGATATTGCACCTGTATTGAAGGAGCAAGGGACTCTTAGAGAGGACAGAGAGATAGAGTGCCAAGTATCAAGTTGTCAGTACTTCTGCACGGCTGAACTGGGACAGGGCTCATCGCCAGGTGCCAGCACCTTTGCACAGGTGGACTGGGTCGGGATCAAGAAAGGTTGTCAAGAGAGTCACTTATGAAGGTGTTGTGTCTACAATATCCAGTGATGATTTGACCTGCCATGCCCAGAGAGGTTGAGGACTGATAAAAATAAGTGTAACATTCACAAGTGAAAGAGCCGTGAGTAAAAGCCTGAAATTTACCTGAGAAGTTGTTGTCTGCTGCTTTTTATTGAGTGCCGTTGCACCACACTACTATTTCACCTATCGTCCGTAGTACACCTGAAACCTGCCGTATCTTCCAAAGTCAACCTTGATTTGCCACAAAAAGCAACATTCACCTAAATAAACCTTATTTCTAAACTTGACTTTTTACTGTACATGTACTGGAAAGACATACTAAGCACTTGTCTCAAGATGCTTTAGTATAAAATATGTTTGATACAACAAAAGTAGTCTTTTATTATTTTAGCATACTGTGTTTATAGCTCCTGTGTGCTATGACATTAACAAGAAAAAACTTGGATTTATCACACAATGTAGCTGCCAACTTCTAGCCAATGCAGTTTTGAAAGACCGGAATTCTGATCCAATTCTGTACAAAATTAGGTAAAATGACAACAAAGGGTGTTGTAAAGTGTGGTTTTATAGATAATTTTTTCCAATCAAATCAAATAGGAGAGAGATTTCAATAGTCTAGTAATTGTGCAATGGCTGCTAAAATAAATGGTCAAAAAACCACTGCTAAAAGCTCAAATCAGTTTGATTTTAGGACTTTGTACTGGACTGCTATAAGTAAAAAAATGTATTCTTTTTTTATTTGGAAGATTTCAGGAGGAGATACCCTACAACATGGCAATTACGATACTTCAAATGTAGCAAAAAGGATCTATTTGAAGTTAGCAATTGTTAGCTCTCACCTCTGCTCCTTATCAGATACAGAAGTTCTTTGCTCTATAGTTCATAATTTCACATCTAAAGCAAGCAAATGTGCAGCAAACTCTAATAGTATTGGAAAAAGAGATTCTTGTAATCAAAGACACATTTTACCCCAACACTATCAGGACTAGATAACAGGTTTCTTCATTTATAAACTATTTCTAATAAGCGAATTTGTAATATTGTCTTTATGATTAGAGATTAGAAGCTTTAACATCCAACCCTGTGGATTTAAAGATCTAATCGACTGAATGTTTGGCACCAAACAAATAAATGACTACTATTTTACTAAAGGGTCCTTTCTTCTCTACACAAGAATCTAGTGCAGAAAAAATCCTCATAGTGGTGGAGAAAGACATAGCTCGTCATGATCATTAAGACCGCAGTATTAGAAGTTAGATGTACGAATCTGGGTATTATCACTGCATTTGAATTTCTAGTACAATGACTTATGAAGGATTACTGAACCACAGATAAAAAGCCTTGCTGCATAATGGTAAAGTAGGTTAATTACTTTCAAGTCTTACATAACCTTTAGCAGGTAGAGGTAGGGACTTTGAAGGGATCTACATTATTAACGTTTGGCTAACAATACAAAGTTTTGCAAGTATCTGTTTTAATGATGGCAGAAAAAAAGAAATTTCTTGTTGAACTAAATTTACACTTTAAATTTAAAACCACTCCAATACATATGGCACTTGTTTAGTTCTAAAATATTTGGGCACATTTACTTAGATAGTGTATACTTAGACTAGACAGATTCATCACAGTCTTTCATGCCGTATGAGGTATCTGGCATGTTCAGACACTTTTGTCTACCGTTATACCTCTTATTAGTTAGTTGTCTAAGTTTGAGCCAGTAAGTGTGAAAAAATGTTGGCTAATTTTTTGGGGTCAATATCGCATATTAAGCCATGCTTCATTTTTGTGAAGTCACTGCGGTTTTGTGAAACCAAGTCCTTTTTACTAGTCTCCATCCAATTTTTCAAAAGTGGCAAGCTCGGCTTAAAACAGCTCAAAAGTTGCAAGTTTTTGAGCAAATGAAGCTTGCGCAAAAAAGCGTTTCTTAATTTACCCCAGATAACTAGCGCAAATCAGTTTAAAAATTTTCCCAAACATGTGCCGTCCTTGGTTTCCTCCATGCGGCACCAAAATAATGTGTTTCAAGTACAGTACCTTTGTAATACTGCACTTATTTTTTTGCAAATTTATATGAAATCCCTCCATGTTTCTACATATAAAATTAGAGGCACATCTGTGTACAGTATGGTCACAGAGACTATAGGAATTTATAACTACTCCCCCCTCCATATTGAAATAGCAATTCCTAAGATACTATAGTCTTCCCATACTTTAATTGAGTGACTATTAAAAGGGTTGTCAACTTTATTTAAAAAATAACTAATAAGAGACAAGTGCCCAATAAAAGTAAGAAACAAAAAACAAACAAAAATACACACACAAACAATCTATATTCACCTTCCCTCTTACCCCCGCTCCAGGGAGCGGCTTATGACCTTTGCAGTCAATCAAGGCTACAGTGCAGACATCCTGTTTAGAAGAAGACAACAGACATTAAAACAGAAGACAGAGGGGAGCAAGCTCTGGAACGGAGGTGAGAAGAAAGGTGAGTAAAGGTTTTTTTTTTGCAATAAGTCACCAGTAGCTTATTACTTTTAGATAAATTGGATAACCCATTTAAGCAGTGATAAGGGAAAAGAAAAAAAAATCAATACAAATCCAAGGATATCTATCCTTCTATAACCATGAAAGAATAGATGAAAAGAAATAGCTATAACCATAAGAAAAGCTCAACTTGTTAAGTTTCAAGTGAAGACAATAACTCAAGGGTTTATGTATACAGGAAAGATGTGGATTCTAGGAAAAAATGCTTACTAAAAGAAAAAGCATAGTCAAAGATTTATTTACATAGATTTTACAAATTTTAGTTTTACGAATGTAAAAGGCTTAAATTAATTTTTTCATCAGGCATTAGAACATTGAGAACATTTTATCTAAACGGTCGCAGTGTATATATTTGCTGTTTTATAAACCTCCACTAGTATACTAGTGTGAATTAGTTACAAGCACCATACATGTCATGTCCTCATATAACTTGCTGTGTGGCAATGGTCTTGCGGATTCTTAGCAACCAAGCGATAAATAAGAAATGAGCATGGTTCTGTACAAGTGAAATATCAATTTGAATCCCAACCAGCAGAAAACAAGGTGAAATGTGTGCAAAGACACATGAAATCAAGAAAATTGCATGTGCATGTTTGCTAATCCAGAGAGACGCTCCTAGGGTTATTAACTGTAGAGATATTGCACAAAGTCAGAAAATAGCTAAGAAATAACCGACATATACAGTTGCTGAACATTGCCTATTACATTGTCAACACTGATGAGTACCACTTAGGGATTGTGCCTTGTTCACAGCAGCTTTCTAAAAGATTTATTTTCCCTTTTTTCTTTTTACTTAAAACCCAAAAACAGGGAATAAATCTCAGCAGGCAATGCAAGTACAGCTGGACCCGTGGGAATGTTTTTCTTTTCCCATTTTCATGAATTTGTTCATGTTTTTATTTAGAAAAAAAAAAGTTTGAACAAGCCTTTACTAACAGCTTACATAATATATATTATATATAATATATATATATATATATATAATATATATATATATATATATAATATATATATATTATATATATATATATATTATATATACATAAACAACCCACACACACACAAACATAGTGTGGTATATAAGTATTTTCTACAATGGAGATCTTGCAAGTTTGCCACCTACATAAAATGGACAGGTCTTTCATTTATATCGTAGGTGCACTTCAACTGTGAGAGACGGAATCTATAAAAAAAAAAAAAAAAAAAACGGAAAATCACATTGTGTTTTTAAATAATTAATTTGTATTTCATTGCATGAGGAAGGAGGAGATATATATACTGGCTAATCAACTTATTTGATATCTCGATCCACTGGATAGTAAAATGGGTATCTAAAGAGTAAAAGCAAGGAGGGGAGGGGATAATAAAGATGACTGACTGAGTTTTGACTGACTTTACACTGAGGGTGTCAGTATAAAGCTTATCCTCCATCTTTATTATCGCGACATAGAACCAGCGGTATATTACTGCTGGCCTCATGCCGCATCACCCCCGGCCAGAGTGAGCTCCGGCCACGGGTGATTAACGCTTCATTACTTCATTACTGCAACCTGTCATGGTTGAGATAATGAAGCCGCAGGCAGGAGCAGTGAGCTCCTCCTGCCTGCTTGCCGGTCACTTACCAGACAGCCCGGGAGTGAAAGTCAATTCCCAGGTCGTCTGTGATGTCATCATGCCCACAATGCATTGTGGGCATGATGACTGACAGTTTCTAAGCTCCCTAATGTTGTTAAAAAAAAACATTTATAAAAATTATGCCAACCTACAGTAGTCATATGGTAGATGCTAGTTATAAACTATTTTGAGCGGAATAACTATCTGTGTTACATGCGGAAATTTTTGAAGTTTGAAAATGGTAAATTTTTCACGATTCTTTGATATTTTTCACAAATAAACAAGGACTTTTTAGACCAAAATTTCTTACTGTCTTAACGCACGAGAAAATCTAAATCACATGGATAGGTTAAAGTGTCAAAAAGTTATTCTCACATTAAGTGACACATGCCAGATTTAAAAAACGGGGCTCTGTCAGAGAGGCCAAAACTGGCTCCGGTGGTAAGGGGTTAAAATCTAAAATAATTTATCCCGTACTCTGAACACCGTAGAAGAAAAAAATTCCAGATGCCAAAATTGTGTTTTTTTGGTCATTTCATGTCCTATAAAAATTGGAATAAAAGTGATCAATAAAGTCGCATCGGTCCTAAAATGTTACCAATAAAAGGTACACTTCAGTCAGCAAGGAATGCATCATTACTCAGGTCCATAGGGAGACGTATGAAAAAGTTATTGGTCGCATAAATTGGCAATGCAGTGCAAATTGAAGAAATAGTAGGTGTTTGGATTTTTTACAGTTGTAAAACATAACAAAAACCCTACATGTCTGGTTTTGCTGGAATTGGAGAAACCTGCAGAATTCAGATAACACTGATATCATTAATACCGAAGGTTGAACGCCATAAAAACAAAACACCCGCAAACATGGCGCAAGTAATTGTTTGTGGTTCCCCAGTATATTCTATGGTAGGATAAACAACACCATTAGAAAGTCCATCTGGTCCTGCAAAATAAAATCCCTCATATGTCTATATAGGTGAAAAATTAAAAAGGTCATGACTGGGAAGGCGATGAGGGAAAAACGAAGAGCCACATTATTATTATGGTTGGCTGTCAGGAAGGGGTTAAAGCTTCATGTTTAGTGGAAAACAGTGCTGTTGTGCCATAATTAAGTCATTGCAGTAAAATTTTTACATTTGGGTCATTCAGGGGACTCCGTCATGGGCGTCCATAGGCGTACTTGAAAGAAGTGTCCCAACATAAACCATGGCGCATCCATAGGAATTTATAGGGTTAATATGGTTTCTTTTAGCCTACGCTTGCTCTGTTTCCTGAATTTGGAGGAAACCACATTTCCCTTATAGATTCCTATTGATGCGATATGCTGGGAAGGACACTTTTTTCCATGTTTCTGATGGATGCCTGTGACCAAGGTCCCTGAACTGGACCCAAATGTAATATGATCGGGCTTAAAAGTGTTGTCTAAGTTCCGGAAATCCCCTTTGCTGGCCGTTAGGAGCTCGCTGCAGTCCAGCCCTGCATGTTGGGAAGGGCAGCGCTAGCACCATACTCCTCATTCACTTCTATGGTAGTGTTGAGTATAGCCAAGTATGTGCACTCCGCTACACTCAGAACTCCCATAGAAGAGAATGAGGAGTACGGCAGTAATGCTGCCCTTCCCAACATGCAGGGCTGAACTGCAGCGAGCTTCTAATGGCCAGCAAAGGGGCACAGTGTATTGTGGGGCACATTTTGGCGTGTATTTGCACTTCAATACACCTGACATATGCCCCACAATTACGGTAATTCATAGCTCTCAAAGAGAGTTATGAATTACGTACATCTCCCCCAGCGTACAATACGATCGTATTGTACGCCGGGGGAGAGAAGTGACAGGTCCCTTTTTTGTGGCGCTTACGTGCCGTGGATAATAAAAGTAAACTTGCTTTAGCAGTATGCACTGGACAGCGCGTACTTCTAAAACACTCGCTGTATTATGGCGTGTAAACATATCCTAAGACACCAAACTATAGGTCACACTGTGTCATGTAGCCCTCTTCCCCAAACCCCTCAACCATTTAAAATAAAAAAGCCCAGTTATTTTAGCTTGCTGATCTGTGCTGCCAGCTCATCATTTCTTACTCTCTCATGCCTGCATGGTCTGGAACAAGCAGACCGGAAAGGAAACAGCAGGAGAGATGAGCTGATTAACCAAAGCCTAACACTGATTGGTTGAGTTTCAACCAATCAGTGTTAGTTTTACTCTGCTGAAAGAGTCAGACAGAAGGCGGGTTCTGTTTCTAATGAGGAGGCATGAAGTAAGAGTGATCCCCTCTGGGCCCGTCCCCCCACTTGCTGTGCTCCCTCCTCCTCCACCTGCTGTGCTCCCTCCTCCTTCCCTGCCTCCCGGCTCTTTGTACACTCCGGCTGTGAGGCAGAGCGCTGCGGAGGAGACACACAGGAGGAGTGAGTGATTTATCAGTCCTGCCTCCTCCACTCCCGTCCTGGCTTCCCCTGTCTTGTAACAGCGATCAGCTGTTCTGAGGCAGTGACAGAAGGGAGAGTGATTCTCCCTGCTGCAGGAATGAGCGTATTGGCAGCCTGAGCTCACTGCTGGCTCACATCACTGCTGAGTCCTGACACTGACTGAGGATGCTGCATCCTGCGCAGAGTGCTCAGTCAGTGTCAGTGAATAAATTAGATGGCTGTCACCTGTCTCAGCCTCGGGGCCTACCGGAGGATGCTCCCCTCCTCCGGTGGGCCAGTTCTACGCTGATGTAACCTGAAATTAAAGTACATGGAATTTTTGTGTTGTCTGTACCAACACATAGATTTCTCACTTACAACAATGGGGTGTGGATTGCAGTTGGAATTGGACATGGAATCTGCATCAATTTACACATCCAACTCCATCATGTGAACATACTCAACTAGTTAAAATAAATTTTCAGGACTGAATTTAGCATCTTTATGGACCGGGCGTTTTTTTGTTGTTGACACGTTCGTTTTTCCCTCCTCACCTTCTGAAAGCCATAACTTTTATATTTTTCCACCTGCATAGACACATGAGGGCTTTTATTTTGCGGGACAAGATGTACTTTCTAATGGTGTTATTCACTATACTATAGAATATACTGGGAAACCGCAAAAAAATTCCAAGTGAGACAAATTGTGAAAAAAAAAGTATTTTCTCCATGTTTGCGGGGGTTTTGCTTTTATGGCGTTCAATCTTTGGTACATATAATGTATTATCTGTATTTTACAGGTTGTTACACATCCGTCAATACCAAACATGTAGGGTTTCCGTTATGTTTTGGTACCGTAAAAAAATTCCAAACATTTTCTATTTTTGAAATTTGCGCCACGGCACCATTTTGTGTGACCAATAACTTTTTTGTACTAACACCTACGGACGTCAGTGAGGGGGCATTTTTTTGCGGGCTGAAGTGTACTTTTTATCGCTAGCAGTTTGGAATGCATGCGACTTTTTTGATCATTTTTATTCCATTTTTTTGAGTGACGTAAAATGACCAAAAAACGCAATTTGGGTGTTTGGAATTTTTTTTCTTCTACGGTGTTCAGCGTACGGGATAAGTGATGTTATATTTATAGATCGAGACTTTTCGGAACGGCGATACCAAATAGTGTAACTTTTTTTTATTTTAATGACTTTATTTGTAAAATGGGAAAAGGGGGTGTTTGAACTTTATACTTTTTTTTTTATTTAAAACTTTTTTTTTTTTTTTTACTGTAACATTTAGTCCCCCTATGGTGCTTGACCCCTAGGGGGCGCGAGTGTTAATACAACCTAATGCATTGCATAGGCAATGCAATAGGGTGTACAAAGATGGCGGTTCCCCCACTTCCTGTCTGCGGACGGAAGAGGGGCAAACCGGCCAGTGTAAGTGACGGGAGCCTTCACAGGGCTGCCCACCACCGTGTCCGGTCATCGGATCGGTGCAGCATAGCTGCGCTGATGCCGATGACCGTAACGAGCGGTGCGCGGCACCGATCGGCGTACATTCAGACACCGCGGCCATCTTTGCCGCGGTGTCTGATGGGTTAAAGAGCGCCAGCGGGCGGAGCCACCTTCCGGCGCTGTTACTGCCGGGTGTTAGCGGCGATTAGCCGCTAACACCTAGCGGCTGTGCGGGTGGGTCGCGGAGCGATCCCCCTGCAAAGCCCCTTAGCGGCCCTGGGATGTACTCATATGCCCATGGTCGTTAAGGGGTTAATATTCTATGGAATGGGGACACTTGTTCTGAATGGTGTCACGGTTGGAGGTAGTGGATCCTCTGGACCACCGCAAGCGATGGCGTAAGCCACGCCAGGGAGCGGAATCTGAGTAGGTCCCGGTTTTCACCAGAGCCCGCCGCAAAGCGGGATGGACTTGCTGCGGCGGGAGTCTACCAAGTCGCTACCCATGACATGACTTGCTTGCGGAGGCAGGCGAGGTGTAGCGTGGTACAAAATCGGAAGGCAGGCTCATTGTCGGGGACAGGCAGAAGGTCAGGACAGGTAGCAATGGTTCGTGGTCGTGGACAGGCAGGAAGGTCAGGGCAGGCGGCAAGATTCGTGGTCAAAGGACGGAGGCAAACAGTACGGTACACGGTAAATCAGAACAAGGGCACTAAAGATCCGGCAGAGTAACCAGGAAGAGGCAGGCTTAAATAGGGGCAGCGACCGGCACTAGCCAATTACCGGTGCTCTGGCCCTTTAAATACAACACTGCTGGCGCGCGTGCGCGGCCCCGCTCCCTAGGGACAGAGGCTGCAGCAGGAGCGTGGCCAGGTAAGTACACAGGGGGACAGGTCGGGGAACGAGCGCGCCCGCGACCCGACATGCGGGTCGCAGCGCCGCTCGGCAGCGGGGCACGGGTGCGCCTGCGACCCGGGATGAGGCTCGCAAGGGCATCCGTGACAAATGGTAACTTTACATACATGTAGGGCGATATGTATGAAAGGATTTTTCACCCTTTTTCTGGCGTACAATGCACCTAACTGAGCAGATGTCTAATGCATCTAATGTATGTGTTAGGCGCATTGTTCGTAAGACTCGACACTTTTGAATGCCCCTAACATGAAGGGGTGTTATGGGGGCGTTATGGAGGCGTGTCGCACCACGTTCGTAAGATTAGACACATATATGTATGTGGTTCAGCAAAACTAGGCGCATTACTGATTTGACAGGCTGACCTATCTCAATGTGATCTGCCTGAGCCTGAGGATTCGAAGTGGAGCTAGATTTGCTGTAAGGGGCAAAAATTTCCATTTTCAGTCTCGTTTTCAGTATATAATGCACCTGAATGTATGAAAGTGGTTTTTGTGTTATTATAAATTCGGTCTAAAAGTTTGATGCACCTCGCCTATGTGTTAGGCACATTATGGAACTTAGGCGTATTAGTAATGCACCTAACATGCATAAAGGCTATAGCTAGGCTGGAAATAAAAGAAAAGTCATTAGAATAGCATGTCAGTGAATAGAAACTATGGTACTGAACTTGCCTGGTTAACCACAGGTCCCAGCAAGACCTGTGCTGTGCTGGCTCTTGCTGTATGTAGAATAAAGGGTGAGAGCAGCAAAAATACATTCAAATTTAATGTAGTAAAAATTAAAAAATCTAAACAACATCAGTGGGTTGTTTAATTTAAAATTAGTTTTAGATTCTATTAATCTTAAATATATTTTATAGGAGATACTTTTAGATTTTTGGGATATTATATATTTTTATATTAATTTTATATGATATAACATTTTTATAAAATTTAAATAATTAATTTTTATACAGTTTGATAATTATCAGAAATTACTTTTTATTAATGTACTGGTATAAGTTGAGAGATAAGGGACATTTTTTGCCCTAATGGCAAATCTAGCTCCACTTCGACTCCTCAGGTTCAGGCAGACCACATTGAGATAGATCTGCCTGTTGAAGCAGTAACGCGCCTAGTTTTGCCGAACCACATTCATATACAGTATATATCTAATATTACGAGTGTGGTGCGACGCCCCCAACAATGTGCCAAACACATTCATTAGGCACATTAGACATCGTAGACTGCTCACTTTGGAGCATTTTACGACAGAAAAGGGTGATAAACCTGATCATACATGTCTCCTAATGTGTTTATGGGTGGTTTCTAGCACTTTTTTGGGACAATAAGTTTGTTGTCAGTAGAAACAAGTTAATGTAGTATTCTAATGACACTTTAAACACTGCAAAAGAGCAGATTTAAAAAGGTAGAAATAGACAGTGTTTTTTCAGCATAGTTGAAATGCGGCTGAGAACCAACCCCCCATGTGGCTGTCAATGGTTGTAAAAGTTTGCCCGTATCTCGTGCAGCTATTGGCAATCACATGGATGGAGGAGTGGACTTGGTTCTTGGCCACATCCCAGCCACACCAAAACCATGCACCACATTGCTATCCTCGGCCAAAAATATTGCAAGCTTAACAACTGAAAAACTAGTGTATCGTAAAAACTTCTGTTTACTAAACCAGCAGATTTGGAAAAAATTTGCCAAGTACAGCAATGGCAAAGTAAAAGTTTTGATGACATTAGATTTTAAGAAGTTGCTGGTTTTCCAAGGTTTGAGGACTTGCTTTTTTTGTGGGACAAGATACCACGCAATTTGATGACAGATATCATATAAAAGGAGTGAACTGGCATTTGTTTCCTTTTAAATTATTACCCGAAGCCAAAGCTTTGCTCTAAGTAATGTTTGTTTATTAATGCAATGTATAGTAAATCTTCAAAGTGTAAAGGATGGGAATTGGAAAGGTGGGGTAATAAAAAGGGTTAAAATAAACTGGGGAAGTTGGGTTTAGAGGTTGAGAATAAGGGGTATATATGGTAGATCCTGAAGGAGGGAGCGACTTTTCACTTCAGAAGCCAGCAAGAGAAAATTTGCCAACTTTTTTTTTCTGCATACAAGAATTGAATTTAGGTTACGTTTGTTGACATATTACAGCAGCGCTGGCTGGAGAGGTCCATTAAAACCAGATATGTGAGTAATTGGGAGCACAAATGGAGGTGGGTGAGCTCCATGCATTTGGTTTGGTAGTTCTTGGAGCATGAGTCTTCTAATCCAATTCCAATAGTGTATTTCCCAGATGCAAAGTCCCCAGAAAAGGTATCTTTGGGCCCAGTGAATCCCAGCTTTAGGTTAAAGTGGATAGACTTGTATTATTAGAGTGTTTATCAGGTTGAAATGCCTTCTAAATCGGGTTGTTAGGTGTTATTTTTTTGTTATTTAAATGCTTTTACCTGAATAATTGTTAATAAATGGAGGACGCTTAGGTCTTTCACCCAAAATGCACTTCTATGCTTGGCTCATTTAGCTTAAAAGGGCTGTCTCACTACAAAGATTAGCTTTCAACCTGTAGGGAACCTTAAATCAATACTTTTTCCAAATATATTACTCTTTTGATGTTTTCCCTTTACAGGAGATAATATAGATTTTAATTGCTTTTATTGCACACAGGTTTCTCTGGTTACTGTCCTGCTCTCTCCTTCACTCTGTGCTCTTTGTCTTATCTTAGAGCAGGGAGTGAGGTCACCATAGGACTGCCAGCACATTGAGAACAGAGTGTGTTATCACAAACAAAGGAGATTACTTTTGTTTATTTTGAGCTCTGTAGCTCTCTACACTATAGATCACATCTCCTGTAGTCTTGTCCGTGCAGTTAGAGCTGGGAATATAGAGCTGAACATGCTAGTAGCTGCTATAGAACCACCCATAGCCTGACCAGGAAGTGTGAGGCTAAAGCTGCCTGTGGCTCTGTGAAACAGCATGGTGAGAAAACCCCTTTAAGTGGGGATCGGTTGGATGTAGGTCATCAACCACAAGACTTCTTTCAATCATGCATTTAGTCAGAAAATTCAGATTGACTCATGAAGGAGCATCAAAGCCCTTCATACTAAAGTTGTACATGATATAGCAGAAAACTTTACCAGCTACATGAAACTTATGGGTGTCATGCCCACGTGTTGTTCCTTCTGATCATAAGTTAGGAAAGCACCAATAATTTTTCTGTAAAGTTATATTTTTCCCTATTGCTTTGACATGTGTTATGTAGAGTAGAAAATGATTCCTACCGCATACTGCATACCTGGCGCATTAGCCAGTTTACATCTGCAGCTTCCAATGTTTTGTGACATCTTTTCACTCAAGTTGATTTTTCTTCGCGAGCTTGCATACCCCTGACAGATCAGTCTGTCAGACACAAAATACAGTCTGTCAGTTTGTATCTTGCTTATAGGTTTGATGAATATAATAAAACTGATCATTTCCTCCACCATGCTATAGAAGTGAACATTGCATATTCTCATTTAATTCTGTAGTCAGATGAGATTATTATGCTATGCATTTCTTAAGCAGTTAAAGTGCCTGGTCTTGTGGCAATGAGAATATTCTTACAGTTTGTTTACCACATTTGCAGTTACACTATATTGAATTCTCCAAATAGACATTATTTCCAGGCTCAGGGAATACAAATATTACTACATTTTTATCAAGAATTATTATTATTTTTTTAAATTGTGTTTTTATTCAATATTTTAACAATAACATATAACCACATTTATGGCATGCAAGCCATGATGAATATCCACATTTGAGTAAAAACAAAATTAGTACACAGATTTTGATCAAACTTTTCGTCCGAGAAATCTACATGTTTCCCAGAGGCAGGAGTAATTAGTCTGATGTAGCCTCCGGGTTTATCTCCTTTATGTTTTTTATGCAGAGAATTATTTTTAGTCTCCGCGTGGCAGTGTTTTACTGCGTTTTAGAATTCGGGACCTGTGTAGTCAATTCAGAAACCCTTTGACCTGGGGGTCCCATGATTTTTAGCTTTTGGGCTTTAAAGTAAAACCCGTTTTTCCCGGGTTTCTGATCTCTTACTCTCTCCAACTTGCTTATCTTTACCCACGCGGAAATTTTTGTCCCCCTCCCCCTTTGGGGGTCCATTTCCCAAATCCCGTTAAGTTATTTTGCCTTTTTAATTGGGTGACAGAGATTAAAACCCCAAAAGAAAGCTGATAACCCAAAAAAAAAGAAAATTATTGTGTTTTTTAGGGTTTTCTCCCTTCATGTGACCCCCTTTAAAACTCTTTTGGGTTTTTCCTTTCCTGTAGAGGATTTTGTCTCCTGTAGATTTAAACTCTTTACTACAAAAATTCTATACTGAAAGTACATGAAATGGGCCCTTAAAAAAAAGCATGCCAGTAACTATAATACACATAAAAAGGGGTGGGGGGGTGTGGGGGGAGGGGAAGGGGAAAATTGGCGGGGGGGGGGGGGGAAGGTGGGGGAGGCCAGAACGGGGGGGGGGGGGAAGGAAAGCCATTCCCCTGTGGGCAAACATCTGCCCGATCCAAAGAAGCCCCACCCTCGGGTGGACCCCCCCCCCAATTTTTCCGCGATTAATTTATTGGGTTTTTTTTGTTAAGTACCAATTTGGGAAAAGTTTAAAGGGCAATTTTTAATTTTTTTGTCTGAAGTGGGGCGGGAAAGGGTTTTATAAAATTTTGTCCAAAATTGGGAAAAAATTTTGTAGTGTCTTCTGCTCCTTTTGTGTCGTTTTTTTCAAACCCGGGTCCATTGGGAAAAATTGAGGGGAATAATTTTTTCTAGGAAAAATTTTAAATATTGGGGCCCGGCCGGGGGATAATCCAGCACTGAAAGGATTTTTTTTCGCGCCGCTGCTCCCTATGAAAAATTTAAGAGTTTTTATGATTGCGTGGGGGGGGAAGAGTATTCCTTTAGGGGGGGATACCAAAAAAAAAGCCCTAATTCATTTTCGGGGCCCCTGTGGTAGAAAGGGTTTTCTGAGGGTAAATGACTTTCCCCCTCTAAACCAAAGGCTGGATTTTGCTGGGTCCACAACAGTGCAGTAAATTCTTGCATGTGGGGAGTTGAAACTTTGGGAAAGGGCGGGGTTTTTCGAGTTCCCATCAAGTATCCTCGGGGGTGGGGAAAAGATATAAAACATGTGTGTTTTTTAAAAGACTTTTCCCCAGTACATCATGGGGGGGCATTAGCCACCGCCTGGGAGAGAGAAGCAAACAAGATTTTGGGTGTTTTTAGGGACTGTAGCTTTTTAAAAACCCAATAGGTCATCCCCCCCTGTGATTTGGAGTAGCCCAGGGGGGTTCCCGGAATCCAGTTGTAGAAAGTAGTAATTATCCCCCTTTGCGTTGTTTTTGTCTCGGGTTATTCGTAAAAATGGGTTCATCCCTTTTCCCTTTCCCCTGGGTTTTTCCCACCCCCTTTCTCTACATAGCTGCATGCCTGAAGGAATAAAGGGATGGGGGCCTGGGACCCAAAATCTACTTGGGTGCTTCATTGAAGTAGTATTTTTTTTTCATTGTGCTTTTTATCTATAAAGCCCCTACTTTTTCGAAATGCCCGGGCTTTCCAAAGTTTGGACCTTTGAGGGGGGCTTTCCTCCAGGGAAAATTTTGGGGTTGTTTAATAAGGGTAGGATTTAAGAGTTTTTCGTTTTAATTTTATAAAATTTTGCGCTTTTTTTTTCCATGTGCGCCAGGCGCCAAAACAGTGGGTTTTTTGGTTAATTCTTGGGTGAGAAACCATAGGAAAGGGTGTAAACGACGAGTTAGCGTTTCCCCCTTTTCCCCAAAATTGTTGGCCCAAGTTCAGATTTTTGGGGAAGTTTCGGATCCCCCACTACCAATCCCAATTCCCCCCCCAATTTTGTAAATGCTATTTATATTTAGGGTATTTGGGGGAAGTTTTTTCCCCCCCTTTTTGTTCGGTTTTTTGGGTTTTAAAGCACCATCAGGCCACCTTTGGGGCTTCCGATCTTTTCCCATATGAAGGGAGGTAAATAGCTTGTTGATTGATCTTATTTCTTTGGGTCAAAGGGGAATATGGGGTAGGGACTGTAAGAGAAAAAAAATTTAGGAAAAAAGATCATTTTACACCGGTTCGCCCTCCCCCATTTGGGGAGAGAGTTAATTTTTTTCCATGTTGATTTTTTTTACCCCTTTTCCCCCAGCAGTGGAAAAAAGTTATATTTGTAAAAGCATGTTTTTGGATCGGGGAATTTTGTGCCCCAAGGTAAGAAAGGTTTCATTTTCCGCCAAAAAATGGGTAGTGCGGGGGCCCCAAATTTTGGGAAATTTACGGGGGCCTTTTTTAAGAAGAAAGGCTTCCAATTTTTCTTCATTGATTTTAAAGCCAGACAAGGGAACCCCAAATTCCCCCAAATCTCCATAATTTTGGGAGTGTCCCTTTTCCCGGTTTTTATATATATAAAAAGGGTGTCGTCAGGGGAAATGCCGAACTTGAAATTTTTTTTGTGCCTACCTTTATCCTTCAAAGGAAAAAGGGTTAAATTTCTAAAGTCGGGTGGGGGGGATCAATTTGGGTAAATTAAAAAAAGAGGGGATAGTGGGGGATCCCCGTCTTTTTGCCTCTAAAGAAAGGGGGTTTCAGAGGGCGGTAAAATTGTTTAAGCTTAGTGTGTGTTTCCCTTTTATTTTCATTGACTCAGAAACCCTAAAAAATTGGTTTTCCAAGGCCCCCCTTTCCCCCCGCGGGAGTTGATAAAATTCCCACGACACGGAGTCCCAAAGCCTTTTTTGGCGTCTAGACTTAATAAGGGATTTTTTTGGGGGCTCGGGGGTCCCTGGTTCTTATTGTGGCTGCGATGGCCCAAAGTCAAGAATTTTTAAACATTTCAAAATTTTAAGGGGACCTGCTTTTTCCCAAAAATATAGGGGTTTTTATTAGTAATTAAAAAAATAGTAAGAAAACACATGAACAATGCCTTTACTTTGGCTTGATACCCTAATAACTAGCCTATTTTAAGCCTTAAAGGGGTTTTCTCACTACAAAGATTAGCTATCAAAATGTAAATTGCTTTGTTCATTTTTTTTGTTATGGAGCTGCAAATGATTTTATCACCTTCTGAGGGCTTTCTAGTTTCTCAAGTGACCGACCTGTGTACTTTTACCCCCCTGCTGTTTGTTCTTTCTGATAGCAGGGAGTGAGTTCATCATGCAAGTTGTGGCCCGCAGTGAGAGCTTGTGTTTTATCTGATCTTTCAGCCAAAAGACAGTAATTACTCAGCAAGTCAGTAAGCTCAGCAGCTTCTCCAGACATCAGAGAAGGTAATTTATTAAATCTAGACTAATAAACAGATAAGTCTGAATACACTGAGCTCATATGCTAATTACAGACAGCTTGACCAGGAAGTGACAGAGAAAAGCAGCATTATTTCATTCATGCATCCAATGAAACTTTGAGATGAGACTACCCTTTTAATGACAGACATTAAGACCTAGAGGCCATTAGCAGCCCCAGAGAATTATTAAGTAACCATCATGCTTTGCTTAGGCAAAGTGTTTCCAGCATATTCTTTTTTCCTCCTCCAGACATGCTGCTGATCCATAGGCTTGAAAAGTTCAAGTTTTGCTTCATCACAAAAACTTCTGTGGCTTATCTGTTTTTTAGCATATTGGATACTTCATGTGTTTTTAGCTTACTAGAAGTGTTCAACTTGGAGTTCAGGCATGAAGATATTCAGCGTTTTGTATTCAGCTTACTGTTCAAAGAGAAAATGTGATGCCAGCTGTCGCTACCAAATATGCTCCAGTCAATGTAGGGCTCTTGAACATGTCTTCTCATGTATCTGGTAATAGTTTCCACTGTGTCATGTCCAGGTTAGTGTTCTTTCAGCTTTGAATTTGTGATCTATGTTCCTACCTAACTCTCTATAAACTTGCAGTGATTGTACTAGATTTTTGTATCCTTTTTCTTGTTTGTGCAAAGTGAACACCTTTTTGGACCACTTGTCTTGACTTGTCATATTTCTTATATGCCATCAAATCTCACAGCAAATAAATTTCTGGCCAGTCCAGTTATTGAGGTGTTTGTTGTTACAAATGACATAACTACTCCTGCCATATTGACCTATCCTGCTTAATAGATCAGCTGGATTTTCTATGTTAGGTCTGTCTTGTGGGTGTTTGAGTGGTTGCATGACTACTTCTCATGGTTCTTGCATGAAGGCAGACCTGCTCACACATCTGGAGCTTGTTCATGTACTCCTAGCACTATAAAGGTTATTTAAGTCTGACATATCAGAACTAGACAAAAGACTTTGCAGTATACTCTACAATCACACTGCCAATGTAAGTTCATTGAAGTCTTTTGTCTAGTCCAGTTGTTCAATTTCTATTAAATAGTTGGTACTTTTCTAAATCCCATTTGGCCAGATACTAGTGTTTTGTAGAATACGAGTTTTGTGTTGGTGTAGTTCCTGCTGTGCTCTGCCCATTGAGATATTTGTTTCTTAGACCTTTGTATTAGGGTCATTTGCAGCTTAGGGACATTTTTAGAGTCAGTTTTCAGGAATAGAGGTTTTGGTGTCAGACAACAGTAGGGTTTTAGGTGGTGAATCAGGAATTAGGTCAGTTATCACCATTACTGTCTTGTCTCTGGATTGAACTGTATTGACATGATAAATCTCTACCAACTGTACACCAGTCACCTTCCACCTGCTGTCGATTTCCTGAATCATCTAGCGGGAAGTTTCCTGGTTTTGACTTATACATGCTTTGTGTATAGCTATGCCTTACCATACAACTGCTGATGGTGTGGTTTAGAGTCCACCAGCATTGTTATAGGTTTATCTAATGAATCCATTATGTACGTCAAGCATACCCGTGGCAATACCCGGAGTGTAATGTGTGCTCATATGGGGGGATTCAATTCAGGGGTTGAGTAACCTAGGGACTGCAGTAGTCATTAAAAGTGGCATTTGTTTCTTGAATTTAGAGAAACCATATACTAGTTGTGTTGAGCTATTTAATTTGCAAACAAAAAACCCAAACAGCTGAAAATTTTCTAAATAAACCCCATTTGTACTAGATATTAGTTGTTAATATTAATTGTTACTGTAGACAAATAAAAACATAATGCTTAAATAGAAGAATAAACCTTATCTGTAGATTTCCCTACACCATTCTGTATGTTTTGACTTAGTTGAAGGCCTTGTACACATTACCATCTTTTTTTTTCTAGTAATATTGGCATTTTTGACAACAAAGACACTGAAGCCCCAAAAGAAAACAGACCAGACTAAATTTCAATGGCACCATCAGGTTTTGTTGGGATCTACATGATACGTATAAGAAAGAAGGGAAAACAAGGACGGATAGAAGAAAAAAATTCATGGAAAATTAAAAGAAAAAAACCCCTGAATTTGTTGCCAATTGCAATTAGTCACAGATTTCTTCATGTGCTCTTAGACAAATGAGCTGTAATGTAATGTTTAGAACTGTATAGCACAGCTTAAAAAATGAAAGTATATGGCAACTCAGAATGCTCTCTTTTTCCATAATAGTAGTTATGTTACAATTGAACTTTTACATAAAAGTACTTTACATATGTTTCCTGTTGTGTATTTTCATCTTGAACATGGGTCATTGATCAGGCACAAAAACTCGTAAGAACATTTGATCATCCAGTTGTTGGCTAGTGCATACATGCCTCCAATCAGCAGAGGAAAAAAGCTGGTTCGTCAGCTGATCAGTTTGTTTTTGCAGGCATAAAAATGTTACTTGGTCAGAAGTACGTCTACCTGTATAAACAATGGATATGCTGCTGACAAACTGTTTGGGGGTGTACGATTCTCCCCGCTACAGAATGAGTCGGCCTCATAAATGAACTTGTAATGGAGTTTAACAGGTTGGTTAAAGATGTGAAAAAAAGTTCTATCTGCTGTGTTATTTTTCCTATCATAATAACAGACTCTGTAATAGAGGCTGCTAATGGTGCCTCCAATGCAGATGTGAACAGTAAATACAGCAAAAGTGTCTAAATGAAATTTCAGACAATCTCTATATATTTCAAAAACATATATAGTTGATAAGAAACTGGAAAGGAGCCATGTAAGAGTAGATTCTCCTCTTGAATTATTAACAGATTTCATGGAGATGATACAACACATTAAAGGATATAACATATTACAGAATACATTGAAACTGTGCGGTAACCCGTGACTCATTTCTAATGTGGACTACCAGGCGCCAGGGGAAGGATTAGAATGAGGGCTTCCTAACTATACTTAGTATTTTATTTTAGGAAACCTAGCAAATGTGAGTATACTGTAGTTAACAGGAGCTTAGTGGTTTCCAGTTAAAGGCAATTGCCTTTATTCCATCAAGAGAAAATGAAAGTAGTACCAAGTGCAGTTTAACGCTTTTAGTTATGCCCAGTGCTGAGAGACAGTATGTACGGTTATTCCAATGTAATTCCCATTGACAGTATAGCTTAAACTTCATTTTTATAGCCAAAAGGTTTCTACCAAGTGAAATGCTGAAAAAGTGTTAAACATCCATCATCTACATAAAATGCATGGCTTGTCATGATAAGAAGAAAAAAGGTACACGGCATATAAATATACAAGTGTGAAGAATGATTTATGCAGGAATCCTTATGAAGTCAAGGCAAAATATCTGTCTATAACAGTGTTTACTTCAAGTATAAGAGTTCCAAGACTTTGTTCTCAAATACACTCCTCAACAATGAAATTTCAGCACCAAGAAGGACAAGCCATAAGGCTACATAAATCAAGGAAGTCGCAGGTGTTGCCAAGATCTGCAAAAGATCACATTTTCAAGCACCTAGTGACAATCTGTGACATGTAGGGGTGGGGAGGAGGAGGTTGAGGAATAGGGCAGAAAAGTCAGATTGATGACAAAGTTTTTTTTATCCACATGAAACTTCAAGAATCAAGTCCAGTGGTATGGGGGAATTCGTGTGATGCCTCCTCTGACTAGGATCGCTTTATAGAGCCCCCTATCCTACGGGATTAAAACCCCATATTCTGTATAGTTTTCCAAGAGAATTCTGACGTCGACAAAGAGGATTTTTTTCTCGAGAGGCCATTTGCATGGGACTGCAAGACTACCGGGGGCTGTTAATAAGCTTTCAACTGTGTTGTATCGGATTTGGAAAAGCTAATGTATGTTAAACAATTTGGTTGGAAAATCATATTACACCAGAACGCCTTTGTCTTTCTTTTTTCCCTCTTTTTCTTTTTTTCCTTCTGTTTACATTTTTGTCAAAAAGGACAGAATCCCTGAACTGAAAGTGTAGCAAAGTAGGAATCCCTGAACTGAGAGATCTTGATTTATTACTATGGCTGATCGCTTCACACCTAGGCCAAGATGCCATCACTGTTCAATGCTGTGTGTACTGGTGGGTGGGAGAACAACAAACTGGAATGACAGCAAGAGGTGTGAGGAGGCGAACCTCTGTATACAGAGGAGTGTAATGATCACTTTTGTACTCCAAGTAAAAATTGGATGACTCTTTTTAATCCAAGGGTGGCAAAACACGTCGACACAAACAAGCAGAAGCCATATGCACAATATTGGGCTATGAGCCAGACATTCAGATAAAGGTGTTCCATTGACCTCACACCACTGCCCTCCAAGGGTATCATGATGCACATCAAGATGGCTATGGAGGTCTATCCTCTTCGACAATAAGTCTATATAGTTTATATATAGTTTTTGGTAGCTTATTAATATCCACCTGATAAAAGTTAGGGAACAGAATGACCAGGTAGATTAGATTTCAGCAGACCCTATGACTTTTTCAAACCTATGGGAATGACACAGGATACATTTGGGTACTTTTTCTAAACCAATGTTTCTGATAGACTAAGGTTTGGGATGACTTAAGAGATTTTTATTGGAAAGGGCATAAACTATGGAAATACATCCTGTAAGTGGGAAAGAAGTGTTCTCACTAACTGGATGCTTAAATCAGCACCGACAAACATCTTGATGACAGCATTAACAGCTCTAATTAAAATTGGTTTTGACATTGTAATCACTTTTTTTCTACAGTTGCCATTGATATCAGCATATTCTAAGAGTAGACAAACCAATTTTAACAGTAGGAAATCTTGTTGTCAATTAGTGCAGCGATTGTGAAAATGCATTCCAATAAATGAAAGACTTTTATAGAAACCTGTAAGCAAAAGATAAAGAGGTTGGGATAATGGAGAGTTCAGCGTTCGTTGTGCTGTCTAAATTATGTACTTAGAAGCGTGTGATTACAATGCGATAAGCCACCAATGCCCCCCCCCGCAATGTTTTTTTTTTTTACATTTCACACCCCAAAAAAACGCCTGAAAGGGGGGACACTCAATTTTTTTTTCAGACCATGAAAAAAAAAATAAAAAATGCATTGTGAAAAAATATGTTTTTTTTGGATTGATGGAGCGGGGCGAATTTCCCGAAAATTGGGTTCTTCACTTGCCGATTTCTCGGCAAAAAATAACTCTTTCCGAATTACTTTGGCGAATCACGAAAAAAAACAGCTTTTTCCAGCTGCACAGACCTGCGGGTGTGTAAACGTTGTGCCTGCTTAAATATGCAGAGGGGCTTGATTTGGTTCTACAATGTTTTTTTTAGTATGACCCCACATTAAACTCTGCCCTCTTCGAATCGTTCAATATAAAATTCCTGGGGACTTTGAGGGGAAAAAATACCCAAAAAATGAAGGGGAAAAAGTTGCCCGATAAAGTCAAGGGGAGCGGGGAGCTGGAAAAAAACAAGCTGAGGGCTCAGGTGGCAACAACAGTGACAGAGTGTGGAGGTGACGGCGCAGCCACAGCAGCAGAGGTCAGAGAGTGGCACAAAGACATCTGGAGGTGGGCAAAAACAGGAGTAGGACAAAGAGTGGCACAATGACACAGTGTGGAGTTGACGGGCATCAAACAGCAGCAGTCAGCTGAGGTCAGACAGTGGCGCAATGACATTCTAGAGGGTGGCAAAAAACAGGAGTAAAGGCCACAGAGTGGCACAATGAACACAGTGTGTAGGTCACGGCAGCAGCGCACAGCTGCAGCATGAAGGTCAGATAGTGGCACAATGCAGATGTGTAGGTCACGGCAGCAGCCACAGCCGCACATGAGGTCAGACAGTGGCACAATTACACAGTGGTGTAGGTCACGGCAGCATCCAACAGCAGCAGCATGAGGTCAGAGTGGCACAAATGACAGAGTTGAGGTCCACGGCATCAGCACAGCAGCATCAATGAGGTCAATACAGTGGCACAATGACGAGTATGTGTAGTGTCATGGCATGCCAGCCACAGCTAGCAGCATGAGGTCATACAGTGCACAATGACAGATTGTGGATGTTGGTGGCAATACCAAGTCCCAGTATAGATGGTTGGTGGAGATGGAGAAACGGTCAGCAAGATGTGTGTGGGGCATCAGGAAAGGGTGGCGGCAAACAAATAAACAAAAAAAAAGATCAGATTATTGGCTGAGGCGTAGTTGAACCCAGACTCAATTCTCACAGTTTGGGTAGGCGTCATGGCTGATGTAGTCTGACCGCCTAGTTTTTGGGTTGTGGATATCCTGGCCGATCCACGCCTTGTTCATCTTGACAAAGTCAGTGTTCCACATTTCCCGTGGACAACGGTGTCATCCTTGGGGTAACGATGCCCCCCGCCGCACTGAACTCCCCGCTCCTGATTGCCACACTACTGGCCGGGGGACAGGACACTTCTCCACTGCAAACTCGGCAAGTTGCGGCACACAATCCAATATGGCTGCCCAGTAACCAGCGATCTTCTAACTGGGTTGCAGAAGTAGCTGTCCAAGTAAGGCCACCACCTGTTGGTTCATGGTCTGCCTTCCATGTCCCGATGCTGCTGCTGGCGACTGCCTCTCCTCACTATGCGGGTGAAGTGAAGCTTCCATCATGACCTCCAACTTAGGTTGCTGCTGATGGAGCTGGTACCTCTCCTACCCCCCGCCCTACCCCCAGCAGCCGCGGCAGTACAAGTGGGCGCTGGAAGAACCCCCCGGACAAACCTGTTCTGAGGAGGGAACGATGCCGCACTAGGCAAGCGGTCAACTTGACTACGGGAGGATTTCCCTATAGTATTTGAGTTTGTCCCCCTCTCAAAAGCTGGGAAAAAGGCTCCCATTTGACAGGTAGCGAGGGTCCCAAATGGTGGAGAGCCAGAAGTCATCCCTCTGCCGGATGTTGACTATTCGGCTGTCACTAGCCAAGCAAATCAGCATGCTAGCGGGCCCATCTGCACAGTGACTCCGCGGGGCTCGCCTGCCTCCAATCTACACAGTATACTTCCACGTGCTTGCGGTCTATCGCCTCCTCTTCCTCATCTCCATCCACCTCCTTCCAGCTGCTCCTGCTCCCTCCTCTCTTGTCACCTGGGTAGAAAATCCACTCATTTCACCAGACAATGCTTCTGCTCCCATTCCTCTCTCCTCCATTTCAGTCCCCACTGGACTCATGAGGCCGCGAGATGTAGTCGCCACGTCTCCAGTCCCCTGACCAGACAGATTATTCAGCATCTGTTCCAGGACATGAAGCAGTGGAATGACGTTAGGATGGTTGGACACATACTGTTGTCTCTTTGCAATTGCCTCGCTGAACGACTGCTGGCGCCATGATTAGCCGGAGGCGGATTATCTGGACAGTGAGATGATGTCAAAGCGAAACAGCTCCCTCTTCAGAGGTGGTGGAGCCTTGACTGGCTGCAATGGCATGCGTTGCCACTGGGCGCTGCAGCTTGCGCTGTTGCTCGCTGCTGTCAGGATGGACCACCACATCTGATCCACGTTTCTCCCAGGCCACCGGATGGTGACTGCTGCAAGGTGTTGACAACAGGCCGTGGTGCCAACGTTAGATCCCTGGCCACGCTTCACTTCCTGCCAAAGATTCACATATACCCTATTCGGCTCCTCCGGTTCTTAGCAAAGAACTGCCACACCGCCGAGTATCGGATTTTTTAACCGCCAACGCTCCGCACTGATGTGACTACTGCCGCCGCTGCCTCGCTGAGCCCCTTTGCCGCTACTTTCTTGGACCACGAAGCGTGTTTTTTACCCCGTGGCCCGCTTGGCTCCCTACCTCACACTGCTGCTATCCTGCTGACTTCACGGCCACACGACCCACTTGCAGGCTGCCGCCGCGCCTGACGCGCAAGCTGACGCCCCTCTTCTTCCTGACGATGATGAAAGCCCCTGCCTCCACCCTCTCCTAAGTGCGGCCGGCTACATCATCATCTATTTGTGTTCATCGTCACTGCTGTCCTCATCCGCCGGTCTTGCTATCAGAGGCAGAACCCCTCACAACAGACCTCCCATGCCACTCTCAACATCATAACTTTGCTGCCTACTACAAGAAGCAGGGGAATATTGGCTCCATTTCTTCAGCTGCCAAGTAGCTGCTGACTTGCCCTCCTCAAATTGTTCATCCTCGCTATATAGTGGCGCTGAGCCCAGACCACATAGTAATCTCTGGCTGAGGGAACCGGATGTGACAGAGGCGGGTTGAGACAGTGGGGGCCGCTGACACCCGCTCCCGGGCCATGCCAACTAAGGGTTTGTGTCTGACGTTCCACCGACTCTTGGAGCTGGGTTTGTCAATATCATCTGGGAGGAAGAGGATAGACCTAGTCAACCAATCAAGAACCCTTGGGTGCCTTGTCAGCACACGGCCGCTATGACAGCGGCAGTTGGTGGCCCTCACTAGTGACCCCTGCTGCACGTCCCTTGCTGTGCTGCGACCTGCCTGGAATGTTTGTGCCCTCTGCCCACTCACAGTGAAGAGCCTGCCACCGTCTCTGTCGACATACTGTTTAGTTTCTAAAATGTACAGACACTGTTTTGATGAAGAAACTGTATATGATAAATACACACCCTGTATTGACTCCAAATGAACCCAGAATCAAGGCTTGTTAACCTTGATACAATGCGCTCCACAATTGGGCAGGGAAAAATTGACTTGTTATGTGCC